>JAOQMP010000008.1:45194-56316 GCA_027563575.1 Erythroxylum pedicellare
TCATACCTTTGAAGAGTATTTGTCAAGTAAAGGGAATGGAATATAAGAGAAGAGCTTAAAGTGGGTAAGTAGAAGTCAATATGATCTATGGGAACATGATGTAAAGGTTTTTCTTATGCTTTATAATAATTCACTGGTCAAATGAGGAGGAGGAAGAAGAAGAAGTAATAAATTCCAAATGTAGCTCAAATTGAAAACATTATTTATATAATTATTTTTAAATATTGGGATATAAAGATTGGTCTAACAAAATAATTATTTTTATGTACAAATCAATATTAATTTGATGGGATATAATTATTCTTTTTTTTTACAATTTAACCAATATTTGTTTGGATAATATAAATATTTATCAATTTATTGCATTCTGTAGTAAGCAGTAGCTCCCACTAACTTCACCCGACAATTTGTTGGACCACGGTCTCTCCATTAAAGTCACAGATACATCATCTTTGCACTGAGGTCATACTCAACCGAACATAGCACCAACATAAAATTCAATGCATGATAACAATCTCGTTTATTTTCCAAATTATTATTTTTAAGTATATATATATATATATATACCACTAATTTTAAAATAATATTTATTTAAATTATAAATTTTTAATACTAACATTAGAGCTTTGAGTAAGAATTAGATTCAGAGGATCGAGATGTCTTCATCAAATTAACATATTTTATGATATAATTCCTTAATATGACGTCGTTTCGTAACTCTATCGGATAATTGAACAAAGTATTGGGTTAAGTAGAAAACGATGTTTAAGCCATCAAACGACGTCGTTAGTCAAACTATCACTGGCTTACACTTAAATAATAACAAGAATTAGCCTAAGTAGAAAAAGACGGTGAAGCAGATCAACGGCAGTCAATGAGGAATCATTGAATGCCCACCAGACAGAAGCTACTGTCTGATTTATAAAAGCGCAGCCTCTTCCCTACATGCCTCCGAGACTCCGTGTTTTCAGTCTTCCACTACCACCTTCACTTTCTTCCATGTACGTTGCTTGTTATGGAGGAAAAAGTTAAAGAGAAAAAAGATTTAAGGGTGAGGAGAATGTTAGAGGAGTTGTATGGAAAAGAGTAGCAGAAAGTCCTGAGTTTTTTTTGTCCCCTTATCTTCATGTTCTGCACACTGCACAGAGACAAAAGTGCTGCTTTGCTTGTGTTGTTTGTCTGTCTTGTTGGCTTCTTCTAATCTGCAAAGCCACTCATAGGTGATCTTACATTCTCACTTCATAACTTTCACGGACGGCAAATCCGTTTTTGACTTTTTTCTCATCTCAATAGTAGCTTTCGACTTTATGGTATTTCAGTCTCAAGTTTTGGTCTTTTCTGGGGAATACTACAGTACCACAAGTTGGTTATGGAGTCTTCTTCCACATACTTACAGCTTTGCTAAAACCCCAAAACTATTCTGCTCTCTGGGGTGGGGTGCAATGGAGTTGCAGGATATGTACCTGGAAAGGTTTTGAGGTGCTTGTGGGGTTCTGAGTGAATCTTGGCTGTTTCTTTTTTTGGATTCCTGTTTCTGGTTCTTAGAGAAAATGGGCCTTGGTATGCTTTCCTCTATCTTGGTTCTTGCATTGTTCTTCAAGGTTTTGGATTCTCAACAACCCAATACAGACAGTTTCCTTGTGTCAGAATTTTTCAAGCAAATGAGTTCAATTTCTACTCCACTCTACGACTCTTCCGTTCCTGTTTGTTCATGGCCAGGAGTGACCTGTGATGGCGAAGAAGGTGTCCTGGAGTTAATAGCTTTTGGTTTAGGCCTCTCTGGTGATATTCCTGAAAACACCATTGGTAAACTGCGCAAGCTTCAGTCTTTAAACCTCGGGGACAATAAAGTTAAAGCCTTGCCTTCAGATTTATGGAGCTTAAGCTGCCTCAAGATCCTTAATCTCTCTTCAAATCAGATATCTGGGCCTCTCTCCAGCAACATAGGCAATTTCGGTCTGCTTGAAACACTTGATCTGTCAGACAACCTTTTCACCGGTGAAATTCCTGCGGCTATCAGTTCATTTTCTAACTTGAGCGTACTTATACTAAACCGAAATGGATTTGAGGGAAACATCCCTTCAGGAGTTTTGAGTTGCAAGTCATTGTCTTTCATCGATCTTTCGGTGAACAAGCTAAATGGGTCTTTACCGCATGGTTTTGGCGCTGCATTTCCCAACCTTAAAAGCTTAAACCTTGCAGGGAATGAGATTTCTGGCAGGGACTTCGACTTCTCACAAATGAAGTCCATCACCAGCCTGAATATATCTGGAAATGCTTTTCAGGGTTCAATAGCTGGCATGTTTCAAGAGCAGTTAGAAGTGGTGGATCTAAGCAGGAACCAGTTTCAAGGTCACATATCTCACGTACAGTTCAATTCTAGCCACAACTGGTCCAGTTTGGTACATCTAGACATCTCGGAGAACCAACTCAGTGGGAAAATGTTTGTTCTTTTTAATCTACAGAATCTCAAATACCTCAACCTTGCATATAACAGATTTGCTAGGCATGAATTTACTCCTACATATATGCTTAGTAGTTTAGAGTATCTTAATTTGTCTAAAACTAGCCTCACTGGTCTTATTCCTGGTGAATTAGAGCACTTGACTAATTTGCACACGCTTGATCTCTCTGAGAACCATCTTAGTGGCCAAATCCCTATATTAGATATCGAAAGCCTGCAAGTTCTTGATGTTTCACACAACAATTTAAGTGGAGAAATCCCAGGCTCACTTATAGAAAAACTCCCAACAATGGAAAGTTTCAACTTTTCCTATAATGAATTAACCCTTTGCGCTTCACGATTCTCACCTGAAACCCTCCAAGCACTCTTTTTTGGATCAACAAACAGCTGTCCAATTGCTGCAAACCCAGACCTCTTCAAAAGGAAAGCCATCAAACGGAATGGACTGAAACTTGCTATTGTATTAACACTCTCAATGGTCTGCTTGCTTGTTGTGCTACTGTTTCTAGCCTTTGGTTACAGAAGGAAGAATAGAATGTGGGAAGTGAAGCAACCTTCATTGAGAGAAGAACAAAATATATCAGGCCCCTTCTCATTCCAAACCGATTCCACCACATGGGTGGCTGATGTGAAGCAGGCAACTTCGGTTCCTGTTGTGATTTTTGAGAAGCCACTGCTGAATAGTACATTTGCTGACCTCTTGTCAGCAACATCTAATTTTGATAGAGGAACCCTTTTAGCTGAAGGGAAGTTTGGTCCAGTTTACAGGGGATTTCTTCCTGGTGGAATTCATGTAGCTGTAAAGGTTTTGGTCCATGGATCCACATTGACTGATCAAGAAATAGCAAGGGAGCTTGAGTATCTTGGTCGAATTAAGCACCCCAACCTTGTTCCATTGACCGGATATTGCTTAGCTGGGGATCAAAGAATTGCTATCTATGATTACATGGAGAATGGGAACTTGCAAAACTTGCTCCATGATTTACCTCTTGGGGTTCAAACAACTGAAGACTGGAGCACTGATACGTGGGAAGAAACCGATAATCATGGAATTGAGAATGTTGGTTCTGAAGGTCTATTAACCACGTGGAGATTCCGACACAAGATTGCTCTTGGCACTGCTCGTGCTTTGGCATTCCTTCATCATGGCTGCTCACCCCCAATTATACACAGGGATGTGAAAGCTAGTAGTGTTTACCTGGACTATAACTTGGAACCAAGGTTATCTGATTCTGGACTTGCCAAGGTATTCGGTAATGGCTTAGATGAAGAGATTGCTCGTGGGTCACCCGGTTATGTCCCTCCTGAGTTTTCTGATCCAGGCAATGACTGCTTGACTCCAAAGTATGATGTATATTGCTTTGGTGTTGTTGTGTTTGAACTTATTACAGGCAAAAAACCAATTGGAGATGATTATCCTTGTGGACAAGAATCAACTTTGGTTAGTTGGGTTAGAGGATTGGTTAGAAAAAACCAAGTTTCAAGGGCTATTGATCCAAAAATACGCGATACAGGAAGAGAATTTGAAATGGAGGAGGCCCTCAAGATTGGATATCTCTGCACAGCCGACCTTCCTGCCAAGCGACCAAGCATGCAGCAAATAGTTGGACTGCTAAAAGATATTGAGCCACTATCACATCAATGAAAGAAAGACTACACTACCAAAATGAAAGATAATTCCTTTGTTTGTTAAGTAATTTCTTGTTTATCCTCGCGTTATTGAGTTTTTTTTTCCCCAGTGCAATTAGTGGATGAGATTGTATAGCGTTTCCTTGAATGTCTACTCTGGCCTTTCTGTTTTGCCTTTTAATTTTCCATTGGAAGCATACAAGTTCTAATTTATACAAGGGGAGAGCTTTGTCCTGGAAAGTCGGCATTTTTTCTTCCAAGTTTTCTTGGTAATCATCTCAGTAAAAATAGCAGCTTTCAATAGCTCTCTTTGTGTTTATGTGATTCATACTCTTTTTCCTTACACAAGCATGAGATGATAAGCAGTGAAAATTCATTGGTGGAGGCAGCATACACTCTATATGGGGTTACTTGTGGTCCTTAAGGTAGTTGAAGCGATTCTGTTCATGGGAGAGAGATGCCCTTAAAAATGGAGCAATCGAAAACTATGGACTATTACCTGATCATTAATGGATTATTAGATTCCTACATCAGCAATGAAGATAATGTAATATGTGTTTGGTCTCAACCAATGCATGATGAACCAGTAATAATATCCAGCAAAGAATTGCAGCAGAAAATGGTGATCAAGTTCTGCAAATCCTTACATATGGAACTGAGTAAGAGCTATCCATTAATGGGTGATAATACATGATTAGTTGAAGAATAACGAAGAAGGCTCACTGCCCCCATGTTCGGTTCTGTAAAAAGGATTAGCAGAACTCCTGAACATGCACATTCATTAAAAGTCATGAATGAAGGCTAGTGAGAGAAAGAAAAACAAAGAAAAGATCTTCTGTGCTCTTGCATGTGAACACAGAATCTCTTCTAGTTCTGAAATATAGCAGAAATGAACTGTAGAAACTAAAAGAGTCAGACCTTCCTTTAAGAATGATATATATATATATAGAAAGATAGAAACAAAAGCTGACCCTTTACTCGCATGCATAAAAATGTTCCAACTTCAGGCTCCCATCATCACTTTCCCTGCGTGAATGCTGATGAAATTGATGTTCTTAATGGAAGGTATGGTTGAAATAATGAGTGTAAAGTCATTGAAGTGTCAACCACTACCATCATCATGGTCGAGAGCTTAAAAGTCAAGCTTACAAAGCTCGTCCCTTTTGACCTTTGACATTGAAAACTTAGCTACACGCTTTTCTTGGATCATCATCATCATCAATTGCTAGCTACCATGGGAATTTTCAACAGTTTCTAAACTTGGAACATCAACAACTTTTCAATTTTCAGGCCATTACTGGGACCTGCCGTCTCTTGCAAAAACAAGACACCAGTAGAGGAGTATGACCAAGTTCATGCTCCATATGGACCAAGTTTACAAAGGCCTAGTAGTGCCGGCCCCTCTAGTTTGGTAAAATGAATATGTTGGCCCAAGTCTATTTTATGCTTGCAAGGAGTGTGGATTGTTAATGGAATTCGAATAAAATGAGTTGAAATAGGTTGGAAGCGAATGAAAATATTTAATTTTAATTGAACTAAAATTTAAAATCAAATTCAGTAAAATTTTAAATTTAATTAATTTGATTTAAAATCAATACATTAAATTAAATTTATTTGAATTTATACTTAAAATTTAATTACTAAATTACTAAAATTTGCATGGTATGATGGGTCTCATGTTTGAATATGTATAATTTGACAAATACTTTCTTGAATGTTAAGAAGTGAATATTAAGTATTTTAAATTTTTATTTAGTATAATTTGAATGATAAATATTTATTCTAACTTCAAAAGAAGCAAATAAGTAAAAAAAGTATTAAAACTATTTATTATTTGTTTAACTTAGACATAGAAACACAAGTATATTCCAATTATTCCTTTTATTAGTGATATGAGCATCTACTTTTTATCCTATATTCTTCCACTTTCAAGTTATAAAAAAAGCATAAGGTGAAGCTACAACACCCTATGCCTATTTACCTTGGGGTCATTCAATTGTATAAATGTAATTTGTGTGCATGTTTTTTTT
The DNA here is from genome assembly GCA_027563575.1 of Erythroxylum pedicellare. Taxonomy (NCBI): domain Eukaryota; kingdom Viridiplantae; phylum Streptophyta; class Magnoliopsida; order Malpighiales; family Erythroxylaceae; genus Erythroxylum; species Erythroxylum pedicellare. The sequence goes on from JAOQMP010000008.1 coordinate 51,318, forward strand.
AATATAAATTAAGCTGTAATTTAAAATATTTTTATAATTTAAAATAATTAATATTACCAACGGCCAGGATTGAATGAGAGTTAAAAGATGATTATACCTACCCAGTCGCTTCATAAGATTGGCACGGACGGCCTAACAGAAGAAATAACAAAAGTCTTCTTCTTCTTCTTCCATTGTCTTTACAAAGAAGCAAAGTTCATTTTCATTAGAGAAAATGTCAGACGACGATCACCACTTTGAATCAAAGGCCGATGCTGGAGCCTCCAAGACCTATCCTCAGCAGGCCGGTACCATTCGCAAGAATGGCTACATCGTCATCAAAAATCGTCCTTGCAAGGTACTCCCTACCAATCTCTATAGCTTTCCGATCATTTCGGTGTTTGTTAATGAATTTGTGTCTGGGTTTTTGTTGTTTTTACGAGATCTCGATTGGGTCAAATTTGCTTTTGTCAATTGTTGAAGTAAAAGTTGAAATTGGTGTTGATTTGGCTTAATTTGTAATTTTTGATCCTTTGATATTTGGAAAATTTCACATGTCCGTTCTGTTTGTTGAGAATTGTTTTAAGAGGACTTTTTAGTCGTTTATTCTGCCACTGTTAAGTATGTGTCTCGTTCTAGTTTGTTTGTGAACAACTTTATGGTGGCTTTGGATGTTGATTGCATAGTCAATTTTAGCTCCCTTTTGTGTCAATCTTACTTAATGAGTTTTACCAAGTTAAGATCCTAAAAGCTTCTGGGAACCTGACGCACGTGGGGAAAAGATTATAAAAGAATCCAGAGGTAACAGAACTCGGGCAACTCTCTTAGAAAGTTCTATATGGAGGGTGCAATTCATGTTGATAGAAATTTATGTTCGCAGTGTAATCTGTTTGTCTATGCACATCCGATTTGCATATGTAGGGTGATCATTTGGGCGGATCACTTTAAGAAGTCATCTGGTTTCTTTTACTTAATCCTGTTCTGAATAATACTTGCAATTCATAACCTTTTCTTCCACTTTTCTTCTGCCTGTAACAGGTTGTTGAGGTGTCCACCTCAAAGACAGGCAAGCACGGACATGCTAAGTGCCACTTTGTAGGGATTGATATTTTTAATGGGAAAAAGCTTGAAGATATTGTTCCTTCGTCCCACAATTGTGATGTAATTCTATTTTTTGCTTATCTCTCTTTTACATACATTTTTCTTCTTGCAAAGCTCCCTTGGATTGCTATTCCTTTATTGATCCAATTCTTTTCAGGTTCCCCATGTTAATCGTACTGATTATCAGCTGATTGATATCTCTGAAGATGGATTTGTAAGTATTACTAGTTTTATAACTTGTAATGAGGTTCATAGGAATTTTTTTGGTGTATGTTGATTAATAGATTGTTGAGTTTCATAAACTCTTCAAGTGAAAGAAACTCGAGGCCCCAACCATTACTCTCATTTATTCTGATGAATATTATATTTTTATTGTAATTCACAATGTGGGATCTGGAGAATGTCATAGTTAACTCTAAACTTTCATTGTCATGTCATCCAGCTTCTCGTACAACAGGAGTAAACAGTAGGGTTCTATAGGATGCACAACTGTGTATGAAGTTTAAACTTTTGCAGCCTGTATAAGTTTAAGAAATTTTCTCCCACTAGGAAAATTAAAACATTGGACTGGGGGTTTGGTGTCAAATGAAACAGTTGGTTGTTGTCACGTGGCTCTAGGTCTATACACTGTTAGTCACATAATTGATTTTATTTAATCTTAATGCTGCAGGTGAGTCTTTTAACTGAAAATGGAAACACCAAGGATGACCTCAGGCTTCCTACCGATGAAAATCTGCTTAGCCAGGTGCGTACCAGGCGCTTTCGTCTTCTCGTACTTCCCAATTTGCAATGTTGCTGTGCAATAAGTTTGAGTTGTGGATCCATCTTTAGTCGGATGGCTTGACTGCTCGAAAACTTAAGTATTCTTTCCTCGTCTTGTTTTGCAGATTAAAGATGGGTTTGCTGAAGGGAAAGACCTTGTGGTGTCTGTCATGTCTGCAATGGGGGAGGAGCAGATTTGTGCCCTGAAGGACATTGGTCCCAAAAATTAAATGTGATGACGCCGTAGCATTATCTATGGCTGATAGCAGGACAACTTTTCCATGTCGCTAACATTGGGTTTATCTGCTGAATTTTTACAACAAACTATTGTTGAGACTTATTTTAGGCATGTAACAAATTGTTCAAGGCTTATAATGTTGAAGATGGAGGGGGAATGGGGCCAGATGATTTCTTTACGGGGTAAAGCTCGTGTCTTCAACAAGATGAAACTTCTAATATATTATTATCTCTTCTTCTTGTGTTACTTTGAGATGAATAAAGGTCTGTGCTATATTCAAAGTCGTTCATTCAACTTTATTGATACCTCTGAAGCCAATTTGACATTATACACTTTTGGGACCTATTGCTGGAAGCAAACGATTGGACTGCTTTTACGATCTAATACTCAAAATGAACGTTTGGATTATTGGAAGTGCCATTTAGAACTTGACATAATTTGTTCACGAGGAATGCTTTTATAAGGTCATTTAATGCTGCAGTGTGAAAGGATCTCTGCACATCAAAAGACTCAGAAATCTAGCATTCTTTATTTCTTTTAGTACAGATTTCTTCCTTCTCTTACAGTTCACGTAGGAGCTTTGTTCTAATAAACATGTATTGCACTGCCTTATGCAACATACTATTCATACCTATACAATTCCAGAACAAGATTCAAGTAATATGAAGAAAAACGAGTAGCTTAAGCTTTACCTACAAACTATGAAGATGAAGCTTTGTTTGTAGTTGCATTTCCATAGATGTAGGAAGCAAATCCCCAAAATGTGATGATCAGAGAGAGGATTTTGAAACCACTCATGGGATCATGAAGCAGAATAACAGCAGCAATGCTTGTGAGAGGCACTCGTACTGCATTTAGAACACCAGCAAACACAGTGGAAGACAAATAAAGCACAGCTGTGCCTCCCAGAACTCCCAACTGAAATGTAATGACACTCCAGACAAGAACCAGGATATATGAAACTTCACCACCCTTGAAATTTCTTGCTTCTGATGTCATTCCCTGAAAATCTTTATACACGATCATACCAATTGTAGTGAATACAAAACCAAAAAACGAAACCATGACCTGTTGTTCCAACACTACATGGAAGGATCTTCTTCCCAATAACTTAACAAAGATCAACTCTGAAAGAGCAAAAATGAGTCCATGCAAGGCAGATCCCAGAATGTCCCATATGAATCCCATGATATATTGACGGTCGCTAACATAACTATATCGATCAGAATCCGAATCCAACGCAATTATGGCCATTGCAGCAGTGATTATCACAATAGCATTTATCATAGAAGCATTCAGTTTGTTCTTAACAATGAAGTATCCACAAAGTGCAGAAAACACCAACGACGAAGCAGCCAGAAGAGAAGCAGTAGATGCTGGGAGGTACGCATATGCATATGCATACATGAGGTTATCAGCAGCACTCAATAGACCCAGCACAATATAAGAAAGGATGAGCTTCAGGGTCAAAGGAGTTGGGCTAGTTCTACAGATGAAGTATGTGGGAAGCAAGATCAAGGCAGTTAAAGGCCAACCAGCTACTGCTACCCATGAAATGGTCCACTTGCTTGTACCTCCATTCGCATAATAGACACGAGATAGAAGGCTCGAAGCAGGAAACGCCACGAGCATTGCTGCAGAACTCAAAAGAAGAAGAATCCAGTGTGAGATTGGCTTTTTTTTGTATGCTTCAAGTGCTCTAATCCTCAAGTTGGAAATTCTCTCCCCCCATGGTATAGGCGGCTTTGGAGATTCCTCCTCCACCTCTTTAGCTGACAGAGCAATAAACGATGAACATTATGGCAATAGGAGCAAAATTCAATTTGTAATTCAGTTCGAGAGTGCACATACTGGCATATCATAACTAGTACATCATAGTCAACCAATTCAAATTATCAGAAAAATATTGTCAATAGATACGAATTAAGGTCATTAGCGAGTCAAGTGTGAGCACAGAAGAGGGTCAGTGCATGTGTTTGTGTAGTTGCAGGTTGCAGCTTTCAATTGAATGTTGAACTGAATAATTTCTTCTATAAAAGTTTCAGCAGGATTTGACTGCAGAAATCATTCTAGGAGGAGAAGCTATGCAAAGCAAGGATTTTTACACAAATCCTTTGATTTTCTTCTATACACTCATCCAATACAATTGCTCTTTCGTTTTTGTGGACTTTAATAGTAAAACTTGTATATTATATAAATCACAAAATTTGTTTGGTTGCTAAAAATTGGGAGGCAAAAAAGAGGAACAAACAGATAAAAACAGGAGAGTCAAACCATATTTTTTAAAAACAAAAGATTGGAGCTTCTGGTTTCTTCACAAACAAAGCTGCAAAGCAAAGATCGTTTCTTTACTCATCTTCGGCACCCTTTTCTCAATAACTACAGATAATCTTTGAAAACCCATTTCCTATAAAGCATTTTCCCTTCCTTTCTCACCAACCAAACACAATTCTGGAAACAAACACCTAGGAAAGTGTTTGTTTTGAGAACTAGGTAAACATGCAATCGTAGCCCTCCAGCTTATGCAGCAGCAGAAGAAATAAAAAAGGCAAAAGACCACAAACCAGAATCCATAAGCGGATCTTCTAGCATGAGATAAACCAAGAAACTCTTCAGATAGTGAAGTCAGGTTTTGGTGCCAACCGATGAATGGTCAGGCCACCTGTAGACGAATCTTTTTGGATATGCTTATTACGTGAAATAATAATTAATGTTTTAAAAATAAGATTAAAAGTCAGTTTAATAAGGAATTTAAATTTTAAAAATTTAGAAATTTTAATTATTAGATAATTATAAAATTTATTAAAAATTAAATAAAATTAAAAATATAATAAAAAGAGATTAACAGAATTTATAAAATTTTAATGTTTACCTAAAAATTAATAAAATTATTTTAATTTATAAAATTAATTAAATTAT
>JAOQMP010000008.1:56416-91972 GCA_027563575.1 Erythroxylum pedicellare
AAAATTAATAAAATTATTTTAATTTATAAAATTAATTAAATTATAAAAATTGAAAGATCAATTAATAAATTAATTACATTTTAATGATAAAAATTTTGGTTATTAAAATAAATTAAATTAAAAATTAAACTAAAAAATAGCTGATCAAGGAATTTTACAATCTAATCAATTTTATAAATTAAATTTTTACTTAATAAAAAATAACCTATGTGAATCAAATTGGTTGGTGTGAGTGGTTCAGCATTTTTATTATTTAATTGAAGGTCTTAGGTTCGAGTTCTAAAAATAAAGCAACTAGTTTAACCAACACTTTATCTTTTACGGGCTAATCCAATATGCTATAATTAATTTAAGTGTAGATGATTTCAAAGTGTCGCTCTCTTAGAACTGTTCTAAAATATCTCTTGAAAAAAAAAAAAAGAAGAAATGACCTACGCTATTCAATCTGACCATGAACGATTTGATATGGCAACTCAATTATCGCACAACACCAAAGATATTAGACTTGACGTTTTGTTTCCTCCGACTCTAATCAAAATTAATAAATATAATTTAAAATTTATAATAAAATTCAGATTTAAAAATAAAAAATTTAAGCTTAAAATTGAACTTATAATCAAATGTTATGATTTAATTAAGTTGATAAAAAATATTTTTATTTAATTTAAAATTTACTCGAATTTGTTTAAACGTATTAAGTTAGGTTGAATTTACTATCATCTTTAAAAAATAATAACTAAAGATTTTATCATCATTTTAAAATATTAATATAATTAATACTATTTTAACATATAATATTATAAATTAAAATGATAAGAGATTTTTTTTTTAGAAACAGAGGAACCCGCGACAGCTATTTTTTAAATATGTATCGAGTAAATTTTTATATTAATACAATAGCCTGCAAATCACGCTAAAATTTTACCTGTGAATTTTTACCACAATTGTTACTAATATAAAGACATAAAATTTAATTTAATCAATGTGTGTCATTAATGTAATATGCTAATTTTAGATCAAGAGCTGATTTTATCATTAACAAATAATTATAAAACTTTAATTTTTATAATAATAATTTAAACTTTAATAATAATAATAATAATAAAATACTTTAAATTTTAATAAATTTAATGTAAATAACGTGACTCATATATTACATTTGTACTACTCATTTATTATATTTGTACTATAATTTAATAAATTGAAAATATAGTTATTGAATATTAAACGATATTCCTAAAACATGTTAAAAAAATGGATAATCCGACAGAATAAGAAAATAATTAAAGGACAAAAAAGGTTAACGTATGTTTTTATGTCCAAGTAATACCGGGCAGTAGCGACAAACGGCCGGTTATGAAAACGTCGCTATCAAACGGAGATGTTAACGGCATCTGTTACCTCAGAAAGAATAAAAAAGAACCACCAGAGTCAATTCCGGTCAAAGACACATATACCCTCACCACTAACTCCTCTCGCTCTGTCCCTCAGAATCTAATATTGACCCGAATATCTAAGACCCGATTTGCATACACAATATCAACATCGAGTCGGATCCGGATGAATACTTATCGGGTTCGGTTTCTGGCACTTGCTAGTAGGCTCTTGTAACTGCAACGCACTTTACTCTCTGTCGAGGAGAGTGAGAGAGAGAGAGAGAAAGATTCGGCCATGGTTGATAGGCAGAGTTTGGAAGCTCTCCGAGTGTCGGAAGAGCGTCAAATACGACATGAAGATGAGTCAAGCGACGGTTTGCCGGAAGAAGATGACTCTGTGGGATGTGGAGAAGAGGAGGAGACGGAACAAAGGGAGCTACGGCAACTCGGAGAGTTGGCGAGTTCTCAGGCGGCGGAAGAGTCGAGGGAGGAGGATTCTTCGTTGGGAGTTGCAAAGGTGGCGACATCTTCGGTGGTTGTATCGGAGGGTGATCAGTGCAACGGTATATTTGTTTTTCTTTGTTTATTTCTAGTGATTTTTTTCGGGTAAATAATTTAGTGTTGAATTACGTGGTGGTGTTTGGCAGGATTGCAGGTGAATTCAGGTTCGGGAACTCGTTTGGAAGCCGAAGTTAAGGTTGGGCTTTTAGTTTATTGTTCGTTTTGAGCGCGCCTATGTGTGTGTTCGTAAGCCTTTTAAGTGGGTTTCTCTTGGGAATTTTTTCTTTTTACAATATTCTTGTGCTAGCTAGGTAGTAAATTTTGTCTCCTTTCTGAAGGAATTCGTACTTTTTGATTTGATTTCTGCTTGAGTGTTGGATAGTAATGCTTGTTCCGGTGATTGTAGCCATATTTGCTGTTGTAGTAGCTGTTAAGGCTTTCTAGGGTTTAAGATATTGAGAAAGTAATTGTTAGTGGCAGCCTAACTCTATGAATTACCAAAGGTTATAGTGAGGTTTTATCTCTACTCCTTTAGAAGCTTTAGTTTTGACTCGAAGTATATGTGTTGTTATCTACCATGGCGTTGACCAATTGTTTTATTGCTGGGGTTGTCGGTCTACTAGAAGTGGATGACGTCATTTGACTTGGGAAAATTCTCCCAAATAAATGCGAAGGAACATAAAAACTAATTTTTTTAATTTTATTTTTGTGGAATAGGTTATGCTGTAGTTCAGGCTGTGGAAGAAATGGTTGGGTAGGTAGAATCAATGGTTTTATGTGTGGGAAACAGAAAATGAACTTAACCATATGGGATTCTGTGAAGAATTGAAAACTCTGTGTTGCTTCAATAAATGAACATTGAGAAAGATCTGTGTTTAATTGAGCTCTGCAACATGCAGAAGGATGAAAAAAATCAATAAATGTTAGGTTGTATTTATGATATCTGGAAATGGAATTAGATATATGAGAACAGATAATGGGTGATTAAAAGGAGGGTAGCAAACAAGTAGTAAAGTACGAAAGTAGCATATACCTGCATGTGTTCTATTTTCTATTCTTTGGTTTTCCCAAAATCGAGTTGAGAGATCTTATCTTGATGTTATCGTGGATGATGGCTTATGATAAAGCATTGAAACAATTATAATTCAAGTGCATGAGACATATCTGCTTGCCATCCTCTGATCTCCAAAATGAGAGGAACTGAAAGCAATTAGGGACAACAGCTGTTTTCTGAAGGTCACTCCAACATTTTACCATTTTGACACGCTCTCTTCTGCTTGTTAATGTTATTTAGTTATTCAGAAAAGAAGCAACTTGCTTACTATCGTTTTATCTTTCACAGGAGTCAGTTGGGGGTTCAAACCAAGATGCCACGGGAAGTGTAAAAGCCCAGGGTTTGGAAGTTCAGACTGAAAATCTCCATAAGTCTTCTGTTTGTCAAACATTCTTGTTAGAATTATCACCAACTTCTGTTACACAATCTATTTCATCTGCTCCTAGTCCTACTTTAACGGAAAAGATACTGTCACCGCCAAAGATTGATAATCCATCTATGCCAGGAGTTAATCATGGTCCTTCAGACCCCAAAACTCTTACTGTTGTTCCCCCTGCAAGGACACATAGTCCTGATGGTTACAACTGGCGGAAATATGGTCAGAAGCAAGTAAAAAGTCCCAGTGGTTCACGAAGCTATTATAAATGTACATTTTCAGATTGTTGTGCTAAAAAGATTGAATGTTCTGATCATTCGGGCCATGTGATAGACATTGTTAATAAAGGATTTCACAGTCATGAGCCTCCTAGGAAGAATATTTGTGGCAAGGGAAACAAAAGTTCATCACCTGCTGCACCTTGTTTGACAAAAAACATGACCAAACAATCCATCAAAACACCTGAGGATACAGATTCAGCCACATTACTGAAAGAATCTCCACATGAAACACCCTCTGTTCCAGACAGAAAACGAAAAGACTCAATTGTCTCTGACAGGATTGAGGAAATTGAGATAAAAGGGGAGCATCTCAGGGAACCTGAGCAAAAACGAAGGCAAGCTTTCGCAGAATTTTGATTTTAGATAATGTTGGAAGTCAGTGTTGATACTGAATCTGTTCTAAAAAATTTTCACTTCTTAATGACCAGAATGAAGAAGGGCAATTTGACATGCTCAGGAACTATCCTAAAATCTGGAAAGAAGCCTAAATTTGTTGTGCATGCAGCTGGTGATGTCGGAATATCAGGGGATGGCTACAGGTGGCGCAAATATGGGCAGAAAATGGTGAAGGGAAATCCTCACCCCAGGTATGCTTAGTTTACTTTTTTTCACCGTCCAACCCCTGTACTTAATCACTTCTAGTTATGGAATCTTACTCCTTCTGAAGGCAAAATGACTTATCTAAATATGTCCCTTTTGTCTTTTTCTTTCTCTGCTTGGTTTACAAAACTGAAAATGAGGAGAGAAAAGAATACAAGGCCATCAGATTTGATTCAATCTTCTTTCATCAAAGATGCCATTTCATTATCTTGGCAATCTTAAATAGCAATTTTGGGAGAACTTTCCCTTCCCTTTTTTTTGGGTACATCAAAGATAAGCTTTCCCCTTCTTTTTCACAAGTGGATGTTTTTTTTTATTTCATGCGATCAGAAACATATATTACTATTGTGTAAAAGAATATTGAGGCACTACTTTTGCATGTGGCCTCAAATTGAATGATTTTTAGCAATTAGTGAAAGATTAGAATGACAAAGCGGGGATTCTTAATGTAATTCCATATAATCATAAAATCCACGTACCCTGAGTAGCCTACTTTCCGAGAGCCCTGCAAATTATCAAATGTGGGGTTCGGGGACTTCTGCCTTGTGCATTCATTACTTGACCAGGCCCATTTTCATCTTTCGGGAAATTATGTTAGTTGACATGCTTCATGGCATCAGATGCATCTTCAACCTTTTTAATACTAGATTATTTTAGTGTAAATTGTAAGGACTTTGATCTAGATGTTTTTCCTGGGAGATAGAATATTGTGGTTGCACCCTGTTGAAATCTCAACTTCATCTAAATGAATCGCCTTCCAAATTTGGCCTCTGTTCCATTCGTTTGTTCTGATTTTGTCTTGAATAAAACTTACAGGAACTATTATAGATGTACATCTGCTGGGTGTCCTGTCCGTAAGCACATAGAAACAGCAGTAGATAACACAAGTGCTGTCGTTATAACCTATAAGGGAGTACATGATCATGATATGCCTGTGCCCAAGAAGCGACATGGACCACCAAGCGCACCCCTTGTTGCTGCCACCGCTCCTTCTTCTATGACCAATGTGCACCTCAAGAAAACTGATACCCTCCAGAGCCAGGTGACCCCAACCCAATGGTCGGTTGGTAGGGAAGGAGAGTTAACTAGCGAAACTTTGGAGCTTGGAGGAGAAAAGGAGAAGGCGATTGAATCGGCTAGAACTCTGCTTAGCATTGGATTTGAAATCAAGCCATGCTGATATATTCTCATCTGAATGCAAAATAATCATCGTGCTGACAATCCCTTTATGAAAATCACATAGCTATTGGGTTGCCGGGTTCTGACGATGCTTGCTTGTTTGTTCTCTTTTTCAATTGTACTCTTTTTGAAGTCTTTCAGCGAGCAGTTGTATATTTCCACCTGCCGTCTTTCAGTGAAGCAGTTGTATACTTGTTGTACACCTTCTCGAGTCTTGAATTATTTAAGCAGAGATTAATATTAGTGTAACACTCTAGAATTGGCTGGCAATGGCATCCATCTTCTCCTGTTAGCATTTGAAAACAGCTTCAGGATCTTATTCTTTCTTTATTTTTCTTTGCTCGAATTGCAACCTTATTAATATGATCTTGTAATTGAGACTCAGAAGAAAAAAAAGAATGGAAAATAGAGAGGAAAAAAAAAAGGATACTTGGAAGTGTAAGGATTGCTAGTTTTGCCATTCTTGACATTAACACCACCTCTTTGTTGTGAACATCTGAATTTTCTTTTTCTTTTCGTCATTAATCATCATCTGAATTTTCCAGTTGGTGAAGATCCACGTTGAATCAGGAAACTAGGTAGTCTTGGGTCCTCCTAACCGGCAAAAGACGAATTGAAGAAGAATAGAAGAGGCCAAGATGGCAGAGAGGTACACCTTATAATCACGTGTTGAGTGAAGGAGCCCTCATTGAATGGAGACAGCAGAATTTGTGCTATCCTTTGGTATTTCCATTTAGGGCCAAACGTATCGGTCTCAAAGATTTTAGCTGTTCTACAAACTCATGGGGTTAGCAGGGGGGTTCAGAACTCATAAGTCACAAGCATCAGCCCGATGGTGACACCTTTTAATGCTTTTAGCAAGGTGGCCCACGCTTGTTTTAGTTGCTTAACATCACACCCATAAAATAGCAGAAAAGAAACAGGTGAAAAGATACTAGCTGGTTTCTGTACAAAGAATTTTACACTGATATTCCATAGGCTTGCTTTGTCAAACAAAGCCGTTGTAGCACAATCATCAGTTAATGCATCAGTTTTAGTACTCTACAATCTAGGAATTCATTGGGCATAGGGAATTCATCAAATTTTATACAGAAAATAACTGCCATTGCCACCTAAAGAGTAGCAGTGAAGCAGTTGGTAAGACAAACTGATGATTGACGCTAGTGCATGACTGTAAGTTCAGCTGCGTCACTCTGAGGAGAAGCTTAACTCATCAATGGCCATGGATATCTTGGATTCTATAATGCCATCACTGTTTTCTTCTACTGCTTTCTGTCTGTTTTTTTCCTTCCCTTCCGTTGCATTTATGCACTCCTGGAATCTGAAGCAACTGATGAGATGGTCATTTGTGATCCCGGCCACCTGCATGAATGAGTAGATGACCATTGGGCCCACATACCGGAAACCCCTTCTTACAAGGTCTTTGCTTATTGCATCAGCTTTTGGAGTTTTGACTGGGACCTGGCGAGGATATCGGAACTGGCTCAGTATGGGTTTATAGTTCACAAAGCTCCAAATATAGTTGTCAAAGGATCCAAACTCTTCTATGACCTGACATCAGTTAAACCTGTAATTTGTTAGATGAAATGATATTCATAAGAAGCTTGTAGTCATAGCTTTTTGTAGGAAACTTTAGTCCAAGGATGGAAAGCCATCAAGTCAGATAATGATACTGAATCACCAAAGCAATCTGGCATCTTTAACAAAATTAATAATAAGAGTCGCGTGAATAAGAGCCACATCTTTTACCTAACATGCCAAATCAAATGATCATTAAGTGCATATTCTATTAAGTTAAAATGCTAGCATCTTTTAACCAACATGCCAACTCAAATCTACATCAGAAGACTGATATATAAAAACCAAAACCCAAGTAAATTAAGAAAATGAAAATAACTAAGTAGGTGTTCAAATTATAGTAACATATCTACATGCAAGGGGTAAAAGTTTTCAGCTTAGTGCACTTTACATTTTCTGCTTTTAATGGTAAAAATATCAAAAGAAAAATTTTAATATACCTTGCATATTTGTCGTGCATTCTCAATGATAGCCCGAAGCTTTGGTTCAGATAATAGAGAGCTTGCAGAGCTTCCGGATGCTATTACTTTCTTGTCATTCAGTTTTGACACAGCAACTGGATCAAAATCCACAAAAACTTCCCTATTGAGGTAAGAAAAGAACTGTTACTGATTTTCATATTGGAATCAACCAAAAAATGGGCAAGAGAACCTGGCCACAAGTACAGTTTGACGTGACATTTGCAGGAAAAAAACCTGAAGATTTGTCTTTTGCTCAGAATGGCAGGCCAAGTAAGTTCAGCTAAAGCACCTGACAGTACAAGAAGCTCAAACAATTTCCTGCATGCAAACAAGAAAACCTAGTCAACCATAGAAAGCCACATGAGGAAAGATAGGCCTGTTAAAGAAAGCTTATAACTACAGAGAATATTGCAATCGCATACTTGTCATCATGTACTGGAACTCCCCATTCTTCATCATGGAATGCAGCATAACACGGATCTGTTTTCAACATTTGAAATGTTAAGCTATAGAACCTGAAATAAGCACAAGCATCCGGACAACTCATCTCAAGCCTCTGCTCTAGTGACGAATGGCCAATTTTCTCCAGCAACTCTCTTATACATCTTCATTGATACTCTTCTAATAGGTTTACCAATATTACAACTTCAATGCCCTAAAAATTTCTCAATTCCATTCTTGCACCACGGAAAGCTTAAAATAACATAAAAACAAACTGATAAATAACATTTGAGCATTCAGAGCATGTACGCGTGTAGAGTAAGGTAGACTTGAGATTAAGGAAAAAAAATATATGAGATATTGAGTTCGCAGAGAAAATGTGAAAGATAGGCAAGCCCTTCGGAGTAACATGTTTCTTACAACCAAAGTAACATATTTACAGCTATATCCATTCTAACAGGTAACTTGATAGTTATGTATAAAGGGAACAAACTAAGTGAATCTGATCAACATCTTTTTATTCAATCAAGCAACAGTATAAACTTGTTTGGGACAATACAAGGAATCATAACAAAATGAGATTCGGAAAACATAGAGTTTGACAGTTTTAATGTAACATGTCCTGACTCAAATTAAGGTTGTGAAAAAGCGGCATTTCCAGCGATCAATCAAGTCAATTATGCAATTTGATCACGTTCATACTTTAATAGCTACGTTAATAGCAAGCAATTCTACAATAAACTGCTAGATTACTATTCCATAGAAGTTAGACTAGTTATCTGCAACGATTCCTTGGAACTTCAAAGATAGAGAATGGTAATATGCTCAAAGATTTATGAAGCTAAGCTAAGCATTAGTTCTGCCATTGAACTCCCATAGTTCCACATATTACAACACCTGAATACATTGATTTAAAGTCAAAGACAAAGAAACGCACCTATATTTGGTGTCACCCAGGCACAGCTCCTCCTGGAGTGTGAACCATCAGAAGACGGTTGACATTCTAAACCTCCATCAGAAACCACACTTCTCGGCTTTGACGCATACTGCTTCCTTCGACTCCCTAGACTATACGACCGAGTCAACCTTCCTGTTGATGCTCGGCTATGGAATGAGTCTGTGGAGGCATCTGATGAACAAGAAGCATTTAGGGATAAGTTTGAGTGCAACAACTGCTCGTGGCGGCGAAGAATTGAAGGAACACTAACAAAATTTGATTTGGGAGATAAAGCACTCCCCCTGGACATTATAGGAGCCTTCTTCTCGTCAAACAAGGTGCCCCCTTCCGATGATCTTTCAACCTTTTTCAATGGCTTGGATGCTGGTTTTCGAGCACTCAAAGACCCTGTCTTGTTGTTTCCGTTGACTCCTAACACAGGCCTCGATTCAGAATCGCCCACATTCATTGACCTCACTCTTGGAGGTCCGGACATTGCTAGAACAACTTAAATTTGCCCAGTTCTTCACAGATCTTTACCTTATTTCCCTCGATAAAAACCCACTTTTTCAAAATTTTCACTTTCCAATGTCCTACTCACAAGCACGCAAGCAAACAAATTTCCAGCTACTTAGCACCACCAACCCAAATCAATAAAACCCCAATGTCTCGCCAACAACAAAAGCTTAAATCAGCACGAATGACCTAAACATCAAAAACCCGCATTAAACCAAACTATCCCCTCTAGTAGCTACATCCATTGAACGGCCCCTTTAAAACTTGGTAACACAGATCTTGGCTTCTGACCCTTATGACAACTATTGAACTACTCATACCACCAGTTAAGTCACTATAATGAGACTCTAAACCAAAACCCAGAACCAAAAACCCACCAAAACCATCCCATTCATCTCTTCAATATCAGCGCCATATACCCCTCGCAGAAGTAATACCCATCAATCGAAATGTGTAAAAAGGCATCACCTTTTGACCAAAGCTGCACACTCCTCGAACACCAACATCTTACTTGAAACAAAATAAAGTAAACAACTTCATTGTAATATATTCAAGAAAAGAAAACTACACGCCTAGAGAGAGAGAGAGATGGGAAGAGAGTTTGGCCTCGTAACATGAAGATTCCATTCTGCATTGTTAAAAACGAGATGGCGAGAGTGAGACTCTGTAATATTACCTCAGAAAAGAAAGCCCGATAGGCCAGGATTAGTTTTACAACGGCGTAGTTTTGATCTTACCACGAGGTTAAATAAGGCTCTGACACATATAGAGAGAGTCCTATCTGTTGGGGGCAGATCCTCTGTCCTCGAATTTTTCCGGAGAAAATCGAAGGAAAGTCGTCGAGAAAATGCAATTTACTAATTTTAACTACGTCTAAATATTTTAGACAAGCAAGTAAAAAGAAAGTACTCAACAAGCTTATCAATCTGTTTAATGGCCTTTCTACCGGTTTTAAGTTTTTGTTCTTTTCTTGTATAGCAATCTCTCTACTTTGAGAAAAGGAGAACCAAAACACAAGTTCAAAAAGAGGATTTTACTTAACTTGTTTGATGAGTGAATAATGATTTTCTCTTTTTACTTTCTTCTTTATATTTACTCAAACAGACTTAAATTGCAAGCAATTGTCAAGTAGGGTTTACTTTTGATTTGTGTTCTGTCATCATGGAATGTACATTCTCTGTTTACCATGCCTTTTAGTACAGTTGATAATTTCATCCGACTTTATCCAAGTCGAAGTCAATGTCCAAATTTCGGTTGATCCAAAAAGTCGACATCGCCCGACGCTCAAGTTGATCGGACTTGAATCTCGACCCAACCCACTACCATGTCTCTTTCGTAGGAAAATTCTGTGTACAACTGGAGCACTGAGGTGGAGTTGTTTTGGTCATAATACTTTCCTTTAGCTGTTTTTGATGAACGGAGCAAGGAAATGACAATAAATGTTAAGCATAAGCAACTGATTGTACTATTTTTCCAGTACTGAAATGTTAGAAAGAATTGAGTTTGTTTAATCTTCTTCGATTTTCTTTGTTTGGATATTAAACTCTTAATGATTCTCTAAATTTGCTTGACCATTCAAGACCAGAAACCATCCAAAATTGCTGATAAGGTGTTTGAAAGTTAATATCCCCTGAAACGTTTCTATACCTTGAGGTAGAAAAGTTGCAAGCTTTGGAATTCTCATGCAAGATAGAAACTTTTTCTCATTGTCAAGATTCTGGACGAACCAAACCTTTGTAAGATGTAAACAGAATAAAGCAGCTTAAACATTCCTTGCACTGCTCCAATGAAAGCATGAGTAGGTGAGCTATCTTCTCTGTTGTCCTATCAGTGCCACTTTCTACTTTCCAGTACGCTAATGTTTGTCACCTTCATATATGCGACAATCGTGATCTCAAGGAATTGGAACCGAAAGAGAGATAATAGAATTCTTTGATGCCATTCAAATTAAAGTCATGATTCCACTCAACAGTGTACAGCAATAAAGAAACAAACATGAACGATCCTTATGAAAAGAGACTGCGAATATTTTATTCTCAAACAAGTTGATGCTGGATTCCAAAGGAACAGACTGTTTTTTGTTCGATTTGCATCTGATTTTCATTGACATAAAGGGGAAAACTATAGGAAAGTAATTTTTATGCAGAGTCTTGCACCTAGCCTGCAACAACCTCGTCCGTCAAAAGATCCGGAAGCTGCAACTGGAAGCACCCAAAAAATGCAAATTCAGTAATGTCATTAAATGTAATCATGCCAAGGAGAGAGAGGCAAAAAGTCAAGTAATGTCACGACATTATATCATGCCACGAGAAGAGAAAGCAGACTTACCCAAGTAAATCCCTGCCTTGCCATGATCTAGGTGTCACGGTTGATTAGAGTACCTTGCCTCATAACTATCACAGGTACTCCATGCCCCTGATTTGCCCGAACCCCAAATGCAAGCTTCTCTAGAAGATTTTGACCAACTTGACATTCCGAATTTCCAAATTTCACAATTTGATCTCCAAACTGTAAACCATCTTATGCTGTTGGGGATGAATTGGCAATTTCATTGACCACAGCAAATGGTAAACTGGTAGGTGCATATACATCCATGAAACCTGGAGAATCTCCCAGAGTGACATTTAGTGATGATGCAGATCCAACGGTTCTGTCCATTGAGGAGTTTTGCTTGTCTGATGAAATTACCTGTCAAATAACATAAAACCATTAAAGTTAGAGCTTCGGAATACTCTATCAGACCTGTAAATATACCAAACAGTAGATGTTTCTATTACAAAATAAGGGTCTGCAACTTTACTCCAATGCGAAACCACAATTAGTCATAAGTGGAAGGAACAGATAATATTGGCATAGGATCATTAAAAATCAACCTGGTTGCTAGCAAAAATGAACCAAATCAGGATTTTCTATATTGCAGTAAAGTGTGAGCTGTTACCTGAGTCTTTGAAGGATGAAGATCTACCCACAAGCCTTGTCAAATGCAAAATTTGTATCTTCTCGTATATTTTCTCCATTATTTCTTTGTGATCATTACGCAGCTCTGGAAATGGGAGAGAAATCAATCATACTATTGGCAGATCAAAGATGTTAATAGAGCCAGTATCTTATACAGAGTCAGATGCAAACTATGAATAGCAAGATGCTCTTAATTACATAGTCTTTTGCTGGCGAAACTGCATAAATATTGATGAAGTTTGGATCTCAAACACCATATTGAGCCGATGATGATTGTGGGTCTGATTAGCTCGACCACATGAATGGAACATCATTAAAACTCCTGACTAGCTGCAAACAGCTTGACATAAAAATGTGTGTTAAAGGAAATCATTCTAAGAAACTATTGCATGAACTAGATTGGCTCGCATGCGCTAAAACACCAATTGATTTGATTACCAACACAGAGCAAAAGAAAATTAAAGAAAGTACCAGCGAGGCAATGCCGTTTAGCTCTCACCACTGGAATGTCAATGTCTGGCCGAGGAAATCCCTACACTTTGAGAAGCAAAAAATCTTTATAAAGTATACCAAACTCAAAGCACTTAAACATCCAACATGAATTATCAATAACACTTTCACAAAGGGAAAACCAAAGTACTATATCATCAAGCTCCGTTCTTCTACTTTCTGTTAACAAATTAGTATATGCCAAAACGAAGAGCAGTAATTACGCTTCCCTTTACCTGCATTCTCTCTGAAGTTAAACCATTAAGATTGCTTCCAACGATAACCCACAAACCTTAAAATCTTATCTTTTCACAGAAGTCAAAGGAAGTAAAAGAGGATAGTGTTGAGAATCCATCAAATATTTAGCACAGTAACAAACAAAAACAGCTGCTTTAGACACAACTTACGCAAAACTTATCCCTGTCCAGCATTTTCTTAGAAACCAAACAGGCATCAAAATCCTAGCTTTACAAATTCAGGAAAAGAATTAAACTTTAGGCACAAAGAGGAAGTGGACATGAACCTCAGAGTCGAGGAGATTTCCGGATAGACCAGAACCGCCGGGAGCACAAAGGGGGTCGAAGATGGAGTTCATCTCCACTTCCATGGAGTTCCTCTTCTCCATAAGCTTCATCGCCTCCGATTTCAAGTTCGTTGCCACCGTTTTTTTACCATACCCTTTAACTTCAAATTAACCAAAATGCCTCCCAATTTACCCAAGACCCTATATAGATATTCGCGTCTGCTCTACCCTGCTCTGTTTCAATTCTGTAATGTTATGGCGAGGCTTTTCACGTGCAAGCTTGAAGAAGAAGAAGAAAATTCCTTATCATCATCATTGTCATTACACCCGGTATGAATTTCTGCAGTGAGACGAGTTTTGAGACATCTGATTATAAGTAACTTTTTTCCTACGTAATAGGTCCGATAAATCTACGTATAGACGTGACCAAAAAAATAGTGATAATGCATGTTTACCCACAATATTTAAGTAAATAGAATTATAATATAATACAAATAAGGGCACATTTAATGGTCGACCCAATTTGATAGTATCTTACACCTTGTAAAAACCGATTATTTTTGTTGCTAGTTGCATTAGAGATTTTTACTGAGCGATCCTGAAAAAACGACAATTATACGGTTTTAGGCATCCGTTACAAGGAAAAACTATACCTGACCTGAAGTCTTAATCAAAGACTTACCACTTGCAAAGGTATAACGGACATTTGGTTGTACTTCCTATGAGACAAGTATGAGATGCGAGGATTCTAAAAGGTGTCGATTACCATTATTCTATCATGTTAGATTGTCTTAATTCTAGCAACTATTTCAGTGAGGGTTAATTCTGAGATATCTTTCTTGATCACTTCTCTCCAGGTTTTGTAAGGTCTTCCTTTCCTCCTCTTGTATCCACTAAGGTTTATCAACTCACAACGTCGTACCAGAACATTAGAGAGCATCCTGCGCACATGCTTAAACCACCTAAGCCTTTTCTTTGTCAAGTTGTTGGCAACACTAGCCACTTGTAGTCTATTTCTTACAACCTGATTCCGTACCCTATCTTTTATGGTAATGCAACATATCCACTACAGCATACTTATTTCTGTTACTAACAACTGTCGTATATGTTTACGTTTAGTAGTTCAACATTCTGTCCTATATAATATAGTTGGCCGAATCACCATTCTATAGAACTTCCCTTTAAATTTTATAGGAATATTTTTATTGCGTAAAATACTTGATGTACTCCGTCACTTGGACTACTCAGATCTAATACAATGTAATATATCGTCATTGATATTATCATCTCTCCAAATAATAGATCCGAGGTATTTAAAATTTGATGTCTGTAATATGTTATCAATGCCAATCGCTATTGTTGCCTCTTACACCATCAAACTACCCAAAATAAATTACATTCTAAATATTCTGTCTTGAACCAACTCTTTCTCAAAAAAGTCCCTTTGCATGAAGCTATAGGTACGCGGCACATCAAATACCGGTCCCAACACACTCAACCTTTTACCAAAGTGACGATCTCTTGATTCTTTTGTTCATTTGACGTGGCAGGGCCAAGCGGGTAGCTTTAGCATTAGATAAGGAATACAGCAACAGTTGTAGAGGCTTTATCTCTTCACCGTTTCGTATGTACAAATTCCTATGTGTTATGGCCCAGATGATCACACCGATAGGAGTTTAGTAGGTTGTTTTTGTTTTCGATTCGGAAGAATTTAGCCCAATAAGCTTTAGTCCACTTCTTCATTAGTCACTAATCCTCTATATATATTGTGGTGACTCCCGCATTGGAAAATGGCAACCGCAGTAGCTGCATCTTTGGCCGCTTCGATTTTCTCTGTTGTTCTTTTGTCTCGTCGTTCCCCGTCTTTGATTTATTCAAGGTTTAGAACAGGGTCGAGTCTTCGGTTTCCTTTGGCGATTGCAACATTTTGTTCTGGTAGAAGAAGCAATCTCATGGCTAGTTCTCTCGCTCGGGCCACTCTTGGTCTCACTCAGCCTGCCAACATCGATGTCCCTAAGGTGTGTGTTGTTCACTCTCTCTGTACCAACCTTGTGTTTTTTTGCAGCTGTGAACTGGGTTGTTGTTGTTGTTGTGTATATGGTTAGATTTAGATTGTTGGGCTTTTGTTGGTGAGTTCATCATATTAAAGCAGGTCTATAGATGCTTCAGATTGATGGTTATGTTCTTGTCATCATGGATGCAAATTGTCTGGTCAACTCTTTGTTTCACTAAAATTTAATATCTGATCTGACTCTATTCGTTTTTGACCCACTGCAATGCTGAATTTTTTTTTTTTTTTGCGGCGCATTGATTTTTTCCCTGGCCTTTATTGGTTCTGCATCACAGTTGGGATAAAGATTTATACTTTTGTCTCAGTAGTTAATAGAGTATGCAGTATGCTTTGTCGTATTTTCGTGGGAGTATATTCTTTGGTTGGTTATGTGTAATGTATTGAGGCTTTTGGAGATTGATCGGTGTTCTTTCTTGACGAATACTCACGAGTGTTCTTTTTGTTCCTGATGATAATTTGGAAGATCTCTTTTGCTGCAAAAGAAATCGATGCAGTTGAATGGAAAGGGGATATACTCGCAGTTGGTGTTACTGAAAAAGATATGGCCAGGGGTGAAAGTGCAAAGTTTGAGAACTCGCTTTTGAAGAAACTAGATACCCATTTGGGTGGCTTATTGAGTGAAGCATCTTCTGAGGAGGATTTTACAGGAAAAGCTGGTCAATCACTAGTTCTTAGACTTCCTGGTCTAGGTTCCAAAAGGGTTGGCTTGATTGGTCTTGGGCAGTCTGCTTCAAACTCATTTGCTTTTCATGATTTCGGTGAGGCCATTGCAGCTCCTGCAAAAGCTGCTCAAGCTAGCAACGTTGGTATTGTTCTTGCTTCAACAGAGAATATTTCAATTGACTCAAAACTTAACACTGCTTCA
The DNA here is from genome assembly GCA_027563575.1 of Erythroxylum pedicellare. Classification (NCBI taxonomy): domain Eukaryota; kingdom Viridiplantae; phylum Streptophyta; class Magnoliopsida; order Malpighiales; family Erythroxylaceae; genus Erythroxylum; species Erythroxylum pedicellare. The sequence goes on from JAOQMP010000008.1 coordinate 72,623, forward strand.
GCTATAGCTTCAGGTATTACTTCTAAATCTGATTGTTTAATAGTTAATGTTTACACTTCCAGCTGGACTTTATTCAACAATTCAAAACTTTTGGCAGGGATCGTGCTAGGCATTTATGAGGATAACAGATACAAATCAGAATCAAAGAAAGTTGTGCTTAAATCTGTGGATATTCTTGGTCTTGGGACTGGACATGAGCTAGAGAAGAAGCTGAAATATGCTGAAGATGTATCTTCTGCTGTGATTTTTGGCAGAGAGCTTGTGAATTCACCAGCCAATGTACTCACTCCTGGTATGTATTGCCTCAATATTAGCTGATCCCATGGAGTTTTGTATGTACTGCAGTGACTGATTATCAAACCAATTACATTTTTTATGCCTTAAATAGTCACGCACAGAGATGCAGATCTGCACGGTGTGTGTTAGTCAATAACTCCCTTTTTAATTGTGTGCAATCATTTCTATGCTACAGCGGTACTGGCTGAAGAAGCTTCAAAAATTGCTTCCACATACAGTGATGTTCTTAAGGCCAACATCTTGACTGCAGAAGAGTGCAAAGAGTTGAAAATGGGGTCCTATCTGGGGGTCGCTGCTGCTTCTGCAAACCCCCCTCATTTCATACATTTGTGCTATAAACCTTCAAGCGGACCTGTTAAATCCAAGCTGGCCTTGGTTGGAAAGGGATTGACTTTTGACAGGTGATTATAGATAGCTGAGAAGAGTCATCTTTATTTATCACATTTGAGACTAGGTGGAAGAGTCTAAGCATAGATTTCCAGAATTTGTGGTCCTTTTTAGTTATATATGCCTTCATTGGCATCCAGGATTACTTATCAATGAGTATGTGATCATCTTCATATTCGAGAAATTATTTTCCTTCATCTTCTTATCAATCAAATTATTCATTTGTTTGTTTAATTATTTTGTTAGGTTTCCATTTATACCGGCTATTGTTCTTGAACATATTTTTTTTATACTTTCAGTGGTGGCTACAATATCAAGACAGGACCTGGCTGTTTAATTGAGCTCATGAAATTTGATATGGGAGGTTCAGCAGCAGTTTTAGGTGCAGCAAAAGCTATTGGCCAAATTAAGCCTCCTGGAGTAGAGGTAAGCATGTTCTTGTTCTACCATTAGGAATTATATCGTTTTCAATCTGTAACATGTGTTTGTTCTTCATTTCATCCTTCAACCTACACCCTGCCTAACTTTTTATCTTGTGCTAGAAGACTTTAAATAAATTTTGTATTTGTAGGTTCATTTCATTGTTGCAGCTTGTGAAAATATGATCAGCGGAACTGGTATGAGGCCAGGAGATATAGTCACTGCCTCAAATGGGAAGACAATTGAGGTATTGCATTTTTTAAAAGATTTTATTAGATTAAATATAAAAACTGTGGCCTATGAATCCAATTGAATTGATATGTTGTGGATGTTTCTATTTCAGGTCAATAATACTGACGCCGAAGGGAGGCTTACGCTTGCTGATGCATTGATCTATGCTTGTAATCAGGGTGCAGAGAAGGTAATGTCCAAATAAAAATATGACAGTACAGATACATGTGTATCAAATATGTTATGGAGTTTGTAATAGAAATAGGGTACTGAAAACTACACCTAGATTTATAAAATCTTTTCAGTACTATTTGGAAGTGATGATATAGACAAAATTACTGTGAATGGCATTTCCTCTTCCATCCTATAAGGTGACTTACAGTTTTAGTTGGAAATTTATGTGAGATAAGTACTTCAAGAGCAGAAGCTTCTCTTCTTCTTCTTCGTGTTCTAGCTTTTCATTCTTGATTTTTGACAAGCTTCTTATAAGTAATTGTTGTCTGTAATATTATTCAGATAACGATGAAGCATGCTATTTTATGCTACGTTAGCATCTTATTTCCCTTGTTTCGAAGCTTAAAGAGTTTAACCTTATACTGTCTTTTTGGAAAATTTGAAGATTGCCTTAACAGTGCTCAAACATCTTGCAGATTGTTGACCTGGCAACCTTGACTGGAGCCTGCGTAGTTGCACTTGGGCCCTAGATTGCAGGTATTTATTACTAGGTCATTTGATACTGGTGTAGAATTTTCGTGTGGTTCATTTCTTGTCTAGCAATGGGTTGGTTTGGAAGAGAAGCAAGTTTTAAAAGGATTCTGAAGTAATTGGTACATGTCATTGTGCCTGTCAGTCAAAGGTTTTTGTACTCTTAAACTTCTTCTTCGAGTTTTCCAAGATCAAAATGAAGTCTCTGACGGTGACCACATTTGCAGTGTAGTCCATGCCATCTGGAACTCTTTGTATGAACATCTAAAGTCGTGATACCAAGTATCTCAGTGCCATCTTATACTAATTAATGTGGGAACGTGATCATCTGGTGTGATTCAAGTTTGATCACTTGCGTAGCCCATCATTGATTAATAAAAGATCTTCCATTTTGTAGGTGTTTTTTCACCCAGTGATGAGCTGGCGAAGGAGGTCTTTACTGCAGCAGAGGTCAGTGGAGAGAAACTTTGGAGGTTGCCATTGGAGGATAGTTATTGGGAGTCCATGAAGTCAGGAGTGGCTGATATGGTCAATACTGGTGGTCGTCAAGGGGGTGCTATCACCGCAGCCCTATTTCTGAAACAGGTACTTGATCTCATTTATCTGCAGTAGATGCTGATACCTTCATGTTTAATGTTCCTCATAGACATCTTACATGAACTTGTATGCAAGTCAGCTAGAAACTACATGCCCCTTCGGTACATGAAACTTTCAATCTCAGAGAAAATGTGAAAGTAAATCATTGAAATGTCAAGTAGTACTTAAGATTTCTAAGATCACATGCATTTGTATTCTGCTCTTAAGATGGTAATTTCCAATGTTGACATCCTGATAACCTGTGGTTTTCAGTTTGTTAGTGAGAAGGTTCAATGGATGCACATTGACATTGCTGGTCCGGTCTGGAACGAGAAGAAGCGTAGCGCTACAGGATTTGGCATTTCAACTCTTGTGGAGTGGGTCTTGCAGAACTCCTCTTAGACATTTGTCCCAGAAATATTTCTAGGAAGGTCTGTACAGGAGAAAGAAAATGGAGGCTGTGAAATAAAAGATGTGGGATGTGTTTTAGTGCTGGGAGATGAGTTATCGCACAAATAAAAACTTTGTTGGGAAGTTATGGAAAACTTATCTAATCATACGTTTGAGTTTGAGGTGTTTACTAAAGTAAGCTTCATTTACATGTTTAACTTATACATTTCAATCCTGTTCCTGATCCTGTAAGATGCTTGCTACTGTCTTCACTCTTCCATCAGGTTTCCAATTTTCAAGTCTCTATGCATGAGTGTTTTTAGTTTATGTTTTACATTGTTAGTTTCAATTGGTGTTTCTGGTGAAATCAAGAATCTTTATTCCCTTAAAATCCCTGAACATGGATATTGTCACTCAATTCTCTAATTGGAACGTCAAAATTTGCTAGTTTATGTATGCGTTATATAATTTTTGACTCAACCGAATTCAACTGGACCGCAACATCATCACGAAGTCCAAAACACCAAATCAAGCAGAAACACATGGACACACAGTCCTCACACGTGCTTCGACTTCCATTCGTTGACCAATCACGTGCACTATATTTGAAATTCATCTTTAATTTTTTAATTTATATCATAACAGCAACTTCACAGTTCATAGTTCATACATATTTCGCGTTTTAGGACAAAGCAATATTGTATGCTGCCTTCGTTTGTTTTCGTTTGCTTCGCTTCAATCTCGTTACTTTTTTAACAGTTCTTCACCTAAACACCTATAAAATCATTACTTTACCCACACTCAAATCTGTTCCGTGAACTTTTCGAGATTTGACGCATAGTTATGTCCAAAGTTTTTAGCTTTTGAGCTTTTTGTTTCACTTCAATTATCATGTAATAGCCGGAAGGAGCAGAGAGAAGAAGAAGAAGAGCTCATAGAGATGAGTATCTCTTTGACTGTCATGACCTTTAATCTTCGCGAAGATCAACCGGAGGATGGCCCAAATGCTTGGGGGAAAAGGAGGGATTTGTGTATTAGTGTCATCACTAGTTACTCTCCCATCATTCTTTGCACCCAACAAGGTTTTTTTCTACTCTTAGGTACTGTGCTTGTGATCATGTGTTTTCCGTGAAAATGGTTGATCTGGGTCTCTTTTGATTAGTGTTTTGGAAATGGGTTTTAATTAGTTTGGACTGTCGCTGAGTTGTGCTGGTAACTTGGCTCTATGTCACCGTCTTGTGTGCTTGTTTCGTGTTTATTTTCCCTGACTGGTTTGACATTGCTGACGTTGAAAATTCGGACAGTTTTCTAACTGTCATGTCTACTTTCTATTTTTGTTGGAGTCAGGCTTCAAATCACAGTTGGACTTTCTTCAGCAGGGATTGCCAGGTAAATTCTTCAGAATATTTCCATGTAGCTTCTCATTTGAAAACTGATAATTAGAATTTTGATCTTACTTTGTTTGGCTACATGAGTAAATAGTTATTATTATAGTAGGGATTGAACAGTGCTGATACCGTGTTTCTATGTACTCCAATCAGATCAAGAGATGTTTCCATACATTTTGCTCTTAATTTGAGTAGACACATCATGTTATGAATGTGAATGAGCTATCCACCACTTAATAAGTAGATTACACGGAATACATGTATAGACATGTTCTCGTTCTATTCGAATAGCAGAGAATGTTAGCCAAAGGCTGATGCTTGATAAATGCTTGTTTCATTGGCTTAACAGATGCTTGTTTTATTGGGTATGCTTGTAAATAGCACAATTGTCCAGTCATTCTGTTATCTTGTAAGAAACTAGAAAATTTCACTGTTGTCACTATCATTCTAGGAGCTGATAACACTACAACTGCAAATGATCATACAGGAAAAACCTGTACAGTTGGAATACTTATAATCAGTAACTGTGACTTTTTTCTTGTTTTTTTAAATTGTTTCTGTAAACTTCTGACATTCTGCCAAAAATGCTTGATCCGTGCTTCTGATTAGTATATGGAATTCATTACTTAAGGGTTATAGGTCACATTATGAATTACAAGGCACCTATTTTCTTTTTATGTATGTTATTTTGGCATTCTAGAAATTCCTGATATTCAATTGCGCCACTCTTATTTTCATCAATCTCAAATTGGGATCTTGTTAGATGCTTTGTGATGTTTATCAGGCTACGATCAATTTGGAATATCAAGAAAAGGATCTGAAGATGCATCAGATGAACACTGCACCATCTTCTATGACAAGGAGAAAGTATGAATCTGACCAAAGATTTTGCTTAATCAAGTGTATCAAAGCCTGCTTCCTTGTATTAATGTACTTTTCATGTTTATTGAAGGTGGAGCTTCTAGAGGGTGGAACCTTTTGGTTATCTGAGTCACCTTCGGTCCCGGGAAGCACATCATGGGGTGCTGCAGTTCCATGTATTGTAACATGGGCGATATCCTTCATACTACCACTACACGACATTGAACTTTTATTCACTAACTTTGGTTTCCTGTGTATATTATAATTTTGTGTTCCTGTACTTTAAGGGTTCTGCATTGCTTTCTTTGACAAGATGCCCACACATTTCAACTGAAAGGTGTTGAACCACCGGGGTTTTCCTTTCAAATAGTCAATACAAATATGGATGAGTTTAGTCCTCGTGCCCGGAGGCGAAGTGCTTTACTCACATGGCAACACATTGCATCCTTACCTCCCAGCTTGCCAGTTGTGTACTGTGGGGGATTTAACACACAAAAGGAATCAACTACAGGACGTTTTCTTCTGGGGAGATCAAGGTAGTTTTGGTACATAGTGGTTATGCTGTAGTATGTTGTGTACATTTCTAAATGCTTATGGCCTTTTTCCAAAATGTTGTTCCTCATAGAGAGCACGGTGTTGTGGGAGATATGAGAGACGCATGGGCCAATGCTCGAGTGAGGAAAAATGTTTCCCTCATACGAACTTATCATGGATTTAAAGGTACCATCTCACAACTTGATGTTGATCTTTTAGTTCTCTGTTATTTTATGGCTATGTACTTACAAAGTATCAGCAGGTGACAAGCAAGGGGCGCTTGAATTCCTCAAGTTGATATTCAGAGCACTTTGCCTTTGTTGGGACCGCCAAACTCAAGATCTACATGTAGACTGGATTCTTTTCAGAGGTAGATCTTTGATTCCTGTCCTTTGCGAAATTGTGAATGACAATATCGATGGGTGTTATCCTTCCTCAAACTATCCAATATTTTCCGAGTTTATGCTTCCTCGGTCTGTGAGACCACTTGAACCACCTCCTGCTGAAGAACAAAACTAGGTCGCCCTCTGATCTGAGGCTGACATCTCCAGACCCCTCATCCCCTTCTCATCCCTTATTCTTTTGACCATCTAATGACAAAGAATGTGGTTGGTTTTATTGTTGGAAATCTGGCCACTTCATGGCCAACGTTTTCAGTTGTTGCAAGTGATGGTTAACCGATAACTCAGTTTCTGTTGCATCGAAAGCAACATATTTCCTTCGAGAATTATGCTGGTCTCAAAAGACATTTACGTGAAGTTTTCCTGCGGGTGGATATTATGTTAGCAATTCTGAAATTATAAAACAGAGTTGTTAGCAAATAATAAGATGTATTCAGTAGCTTGGAAGTTCATTTTGGTTGTTTTTGATGGTAATGAAAGATCAGATTGTCTCTGGTTGCAATGTTGAACCTGGATCTAGTATCATATCTTACATGTTGATTGAATTCAAAACTAGATATGTTCGATTCTTGAAATATGTAACGGAGCAGATGATAGCTTGCATCAAGGTGGAAATGCTTGAAATTTCCATAGGCTTGATGGTTGCCACGAGAACACCTAATAGATTGTTCTTTCCCCCAGTTGTAGTAGTGTGCACAGGCAAATGAACCTTAAAGACAACATCTACGTTCCCTAAAGGATTAGGCATTAAAGAAGATGTTCTCAGCTTGTACAACATCAAACAACGTTGCTTGTAGAGGGAAGTACGAAATTTGGTCACGGGTCAAATTGAAAAGCATTGATAGGCACTAGCAAACCACTAGACCTAACCCTTTACTGGTGAGTGAAGGACAAGTAGAATAAGTTTCGAAGACAGGCAGTGACCTGATAACTCCATCTCCATTTTCAGTTAGGAGGAGTCTTGTGAAGTGGAAATATTAACAATGCTCCAACTTTGACAATTATATATAGTGGCCTTGCATGACGCTTGCTACGGTTGGTTGCAGTGGCTGAGTCATTTGGGACCGGTCACTGACTTCCACACAACGTCAAGTTAGGCGATGGTCGGTCCCTTTCACTCCTCTCAATTCACATGACTAGCACCCCTCAAAAAGCTACTCCAAAATGGCAGCAACCGTCTCTTCTTTTATGGAAAGTCTACTTGTCCCTTACCAATCAAAGATCAGAATCCTTCTGATCCAGTGGCCCTAATTTTGCTAGTTGATGTTAATGGTCAAGAGAAAGGGTTTTCTGTTTTTTTTTTCAATGGTCAACAAAATGAGTTATTCTCAATTTTGTTGGTCAAAAGATTGTATCATAACTCCAAACAAGAAAGAAACTCTTATCTCCACCTTTAGTTTGTCTTAAGCAAATTCATCAACTCAACCATATTTTAAAAACTGAATTGAAAGTTAAACCGGTAAGTTAAGAAATTTTAGGTTTAAAAGGTTCAATCGGTATTAAACTGTTATAAAATTGATCTAAGAATAAATAAAATTAAAAATTTTAAACTATAATTAAAAGAGATTGTTATAGTATGATGTTTAATTAAAAAATATTATTAAATAAAAATTAGTTGATTTATTTTAGTTTATAATAACTTATTAATTTACAAAAATTGACGGATTAATTAATAAATTAATTAATTTTTAACAACAAGAGTTAATAAAGTAAATTGAACCTAAAAGTTAAAACTGAACGAAAAGTTAGATTGTCCAACTTCTTTACGGTCAAATTGTTAAATTTAATAATAAACTTCATTAAATAGAGATGATAAGAGGCGTCGGTATAAATTTAGATGTTTTCAATAGATCAGTCCATGAATCAAATCAGGCTCTGCCTAATCCGAAAATCAATTTTTTTAAATAAAACGACATCATTTTGTTTAGAAGAGTTAAGTTTCGGATAAGCTTAGATCTAAGCAATTCAAATCCGAACACAATTAAAAAATATTATTTTATAATTTTAATTTTTAAAAATTAGCAAGAAATTTGTTATTGTTATACTTCAACTGAATTATAGATTTTCCCCTATTAACAAGTAATAATTGTTAGTAACATAATTAACAAAAGTCAACTTAGCTTGAAATTAATCATAAACTATACCAACAATCCATCCCTGAAAACGAAGAAAAATAATAAAAAATGTCTTTTTTTTTTATACCGGCGCTCTCTCGTGCTTCTCGTTCTATTAAAGGAAACTGACACAGGCGAAGATCACCCTCCGTTTTGTCAGTTCTAGAGAGAGAAAGCTAAGTAGTTTTCTCTTGAGAGAGATAGAAAGACTGTTCGAGGACGACATCAGAACTGTGCTTTTCATCAGAGATTTTGCGGATCCAGATCGGCGGTGGCTGTTATGGCGGGAATTTCTCCTACACCGATTGTACGGGTCGCCGTATTCGTTTTGCTTTTGGTCCACTCTCACTGCTTCTATCTCCCCGGGGTTGCCCCTCAGGACTTCTTCAAGGTAACTGCAATATGCACGGGGTCCTTTACAGTTGATAATGCGTGTATCTTGACGCGCTTGTTTACTTGTCAATTTCGTGCCTTTATTGGGAAAGGTTAGATCTTGTCGTTTTTTGGGTTTGGCTTGGTGATGGGTTCTGTCGGCGTTTAAGATCTGTTTCTGTTTGGGGTAGTTCTCTAATTTTTATTTGTTTTGTTTTTTACCGTCGGATTAGAGGATTTTTGGTGTGCTTTTGAATTACTCGTTGAATTTATGACCTAGTTGAAATTCTTTCTTCGTTGTTTTTCCTCGTTATTCGCTTTCAGCTGATTATTTCGTTTGGGGTTTTTATATTTCGAATAGGACGTAAGGATGGTGGGACCGTGTGAAAGTTAGGATTAAAGAATTGCAGACGCTAGTATTTATCAGCTTTTGTCGTGAGGGGTTGTTTTTAGCTAAAATAATGAGCTAATAATGTGCTTCATTCAGCAAATTGTTCTGCCATAATGAATAAGAATGTAGATCTTCATTTTTCCCCCCTTTGGAGTGGTGCTTGGAAAAGTGAAATCTTGAATCTTTTTTCATTTTCATTCTTTTTAACTAAAACACTGAAGCTTGCTTTTTTGTGTTGTGCATGATCATCCGAAGTTTCCAAATTATTTATTCCACAACAGAGGGGAGATTCTCTTAAACATTTGGGAAATTAGTACTTAAGGAGGTTGACTAGAATATTATTTGGTTTGGATGTTGGTTGTTGTTAGCCTTTGTTGTAGAACAAATTCACGCATTTTGACTACATTGCTTAGGAGTTGATTTCTTTTTTCTGTCAGAAAGTTCAAAATTCAAGGATATTTTGATGCATAGGATTAAAGATTTCAATTGCAGATTCTTGAAAGAAGACTGAATTTGTTTCTTCAGTTGAAAAGAAAATTTACAATTAATTTGATGATAGAAATTTTGATTAAATTGAAGCAAGTGCAGACAAAAGAACACTAGACTATCATTGTGGAGGATGCCTTGCATTCCTCAAAGAGAAATTTTTTCCTGCAACTTCAATGTGGTGCTTATTTTTGTACCCTAGGTGGAAGAGAATAACCAGAATTGTTGTTGCAATGTGAGCATCCATGTATTGTGGACCTAAAAAGAGTTATTCTGTTTGAAATTTTATTAGCTGGTCTTTTATGTTTCCAGACCACATTTTACCAGTTTCACCTTTTTTTTTTTTTTGGATTGATAACTTTTTAGGACTGATTTTTGTGTCCATGAATATAGGGAGATGAGTTGAAGGTTAAAGTGAACAAACTGAGTTCTATTAAAACACAACTGCCTTACTCTTACTATTCCCTCCCTTATTGTCCCCCAAAACACATAGTTGATAGTGCAGAAAATCTTGGCGAAGTTCTTCGGGGTGATCGCATTGAAAACTCTCCCTATGTGGTAAGTTGGATTCTTAAGTAATCTGATGGTTCTTTTCAGATTAATCACTTTTTAGTTGATAAATATTTTCTTCAGTTCAAAATGAGGGAACCTGAATTGTGCAAAATTTTATGCCGCTTGACGCTTAATGAAAAAACTGCCAAGGAATTCAAGGAAAAGATAAATGATGAGTATCATGTGAACATGTGAGGCATTCTTCCTTGAAGTTTTAGCTATTCTACATTTTCGTTACTGGCACGAATTATTTGATATACTGTGTTTTATGTTATAGGATTTTGGACAATCTTCCGCTGGTTGTTCCCATTCAAAGACCTGATCAAGAGAATGTTGTTGTTTATCAACATGGATTCCATGTTGGCCTCAGAGGGCAGTACGCTGGAGTAAGTGACAGACTTCATACCAAGTCTATGCTCTTAAGTTGAAACATCTTATGTACTCACGCCAAGGCTTCTCTTTGATTGATTGTTCACAGCACAAGGAGGAAAAGCACTTCATTCACAATCATTTGGCATTCACTGTCAAATATCATAAGGATCTTCAAACAGATTCAGCTAGGATTGTGGGTTTTGAAGTGAAACCTTATAGGTACTTGCTCTATCCTAGAAATTCTGCCATAACTTATCTTGATTTTAATATTGCGACCTGATTTTGGCGAGTTCAGTATTAAACATGATTTTGAAGGTGAGTGGAAGGAAGAAAACACACGGCTAACAACATGTGATCCCCATGCAAAGCGTTTAGTTACCAATTCTGAATCTCCCCAAGAGGTTGAGGACAAGAAGGACATAATCTTTACTTATGATGTCGAGTTCAAGGTAAGATCCCATCTATCTTGGTAAAAGAATGTTATTTGCTGATTAACGTCATAGTTTTGGGCTTACTGTGTTTCATTCCAATGCTTGCTTATGTTTCATCCTGCAGGAAAGTGACGTGAAGTGGGCATCCCGTTGGGATACTTACCTTCTGATGGCCGATGATCAGATTCATTGGTTCTCAATTGTCAATTCTTTGATGATTGTTCTTTTCCTCTCTGGTATGGTTGCTATGATCATGTTGCGCACCCTTTATCGGGATATCTCAAAGTACAACCAACTAGAGACCCAAGAAGAGGCACAAGAAGAGACGGGATGGAAATTGGTTCATGGGGATGTCTTCAGGCCTCCTACTAACTCAGATTTACTCTGTGTTTATGTTGGAACAGGTGTCCAATTTTTCGGAATGATTCTTGTAACCATGATTTTTGCTATGCTAGGCTTCCTTTCCCCTTCAAATAGAGGTGGTTTAATGTCTGCCATGCTCTTACTCTGGGTATTTATGGGGTTATTTGCTGGATATGCTTCAGCCCGCCTCTATAAGATGTTCAAGGGAACAGAGTGGAAGAAAATCACCATCAAAACAGCTATCATGTTTCCTGCAATTGTTTTTGCCGTTTTCTTTGTCTTGAATGCTCTAATTTGGGGTGAAAAATCCTCAGGAGCTGTGCCATTTGGAACTATGTTTGCTCTAGTGGCCTTATGGTTTGGTATCTCAGTCCCACTTGTCTTTGTCGGTAGCTATATTGGCTACAAGAAGCCAGCAGTCGAGGATCCCGTGAAAACTAATAAGATCCCTCGGCAAATTCCAGAGCAAGCATGGTACATGAACCCAGCCTTCTCTATTCTTATTGGAGGCATTCTTCCATTTGGAGCTGTCTTCATTGAGCTCTTCTTCATCCTTACTTCAATCTGGTTGCACCAGTTCTACTATATTTTTGGTTTCCTATTCATCGTCTTCATCATCCTTATCATCACTTGTGCTGAGATCACAGTTGTGCTGTGCTACTTCCAGCTTTGCAGTGAAGATTATCTCTGGTGGTGGAGGTCATACCTAACATCGGGTTCCTCTGCCCTATACCTGTTCCTTTATGCTGCATTCTATTTCTTCACTAAGCTTGAGATTACAAAGCCAGTATCTGGGATTCTGTACTTCGGGTATATGCTTATTGGATCGTATGCTTTTTTTGTGCTGACTGGCACGATTGGATTCTACGCTTGCTTCTGGTTTACCAGGCTCATCTACTCATCAGTGAAGATTGATTGAACAACGCTAGTTATCTGAAAAGATTGGCATGCTTGTGTCCACACTAGGAAACAAAAGTTTCCTTGGTTCAGATGGAGTAATGGGAAATTGAGACCTTCAGCTTTACCATTTGGATCCAGTTTTGAATCTTAGAGATATTCCTTTAGTTTCTGCTTTACAGTTGCCTTGGAAGATATAGTTATATGTTTGTCATTTATACGTCTTTTTTCCCCCACATATTTTCATAGTAATGTTCTCCACTCTGTATGTGACATTTGAGGGCCTTTAAGCAAAGGGTCCTCCCCATTCTTAAAATGGAAAATAGTTGTATCAGTGTCAGCATGCTTTGTCTACCCTTAAAGTTAGGACGTTAGATTCCCTAAACCATATTCGAATTCTAAAACATAACAAATTACCTAGGTCTTATTATAGAAGCTAGTACTCTTAGATAAAACATGATTTATATACTTCTGCCTGATTATTCTTTATGCCATGAAAGATGTTGAAATAGTTCCATTGATATGTTGAAGTATGGCTCACTTTCAACTTTATTGGTTGTTGACCCATTTGGGTACAAAATCCAAGCAAACTTGATATAATTCTATACCTTGAATTGCTAAACATGTTATTCACAAGATCTTTAAGATTATCTAGCCATTCTTGGTGATTTCAGGAGCTGTGATTATGATTATTATTATTATTTATCCTGTCCTCTCCTCGGATTTAGTTCTTTTCAAATTATTTTCACGGATAATTATTGATCATGGCGCTACTGAACCTGAAACATTAAATAGGCTGTTTATGTCCCAGAAGCACTTAACCAGTAAATCAAGTAATGATTATCTTCATGGAATCATTGAAGATCTGTTGGTCGAATATCCTATCATCACTATAATGTACGGAGTATAACTATGAATTATGAACCAGTAATCTGATCAAATATGCTTTTTATTAGGTAATTAATCAGCAACATCAAGGATTGCCTCTTCTATGTTTCGTGTTTACAGGGTTCAATCATGAACTTATTTAAGAAAGCTTGTGTAATGGGTGGTGACTATAATTTCAATCATTTGGAAATGCAAGTGGTTGGCATCTAATAAATAAGGATTCAGAAGTAAAAAAGTAAATCAGATTCAAGATGCATAACCACGTTGACAAAACCTGAACCAGGTCTTGCAAGAAAAATTTGACAGACAAAAGGCAATTTGGGACTTCGAATCGGCTCCATTAGCAGAAGAAACCACGCAGTGAATAAAATGGAAGTGGGACAAGATTTTGTTTAAGAAAGTTCCCAAAGCTTTAAAAGAATTCGATTCCCTTGTACACACAGGATTTACAACCCCTTGTACACACAGGATTTATAACTATTATCTACACTAGCAATATATATACCCAAAAAAACACTTTTTAATAGTCAGATATAACTGCAGTTTGGAGCTTAAAAGTGGTGTTTTATACATTATTTTAGCAGTTGCAAGTCAGTGAAATCGAATGATTATCATCAGTCTTTAGAAAGGACTTATGATTTACTTCTCAATCCGCATCTTCAGCAGTAAAATCAGGTTCTGGAGGCTTCTGTAGCTTCACTAGTTCCCTTGCAGTCCTGGCATTACGATTCCGATGGACACCTCTAAGAGCATTTGCTGCAAACCTGGAAGCCAAAAACGTGGCACCAAGACTAACACTGTTACGAGCTCCATCAGATTCCTCTGTTTCTACCTCATCCTCTTCCTCCTTCCGCCGTAGCTCCATATTCTTTCTCTTGACATGTCGACGCCAGGCAGCTTGGATAAAGCAAGCTGCCCAGGTTCTCCACTGCTGCGAGTAAAAACGGAAGGTGTGCTGAACCTGTCTACTATGGAGACGCCTAAACTGACTGGCAACATATTTCAACTCTTCAGCCATCAGCGCAAAAGCTTCGACTTCAGTTAATGCCTTCACTGTCCTTGTGGAAGATGGGAGGTTGATACCAGATTTTGGATCCAATGCCCAGGTCAGAAGCTCCTCTCCACAGAAATCACCTTGTTGCAGCAAACTGCGGTTAAAGAAACCACTCCTCCCACCATCTGTGGTTACACTCTCAAGGCGACCTCGTATAATAAAAAGCATTTCATCCACTGGATCTCCTTCTCGAACTATATAAGGGCTCTCTGTAAACAAGCATGGTTTCAGCCGCTCACAAATGGCATCAAGTAATCTCTCATCCATATTCTCAAACAGAGGCACCTGCAACAGCGTAAGTAATGACAATGGAAAATGAGAAAGAAAATGCCAAAAGCATCCAGTCCTATAGTAATATAGTTGAGGTCAAAAAGGTGGGAGAAAAGATTGAAATAGAGAACTCTGAAGCTGATCAGTACAACATCCTTCCTTTCAAACAGACCTAAAGCTTCTCCAGGAAATGCATCACACCTACTGCAGTTGGCTCCAAGTTCCAAACATTATCACTTAGTTATCCATAAAATGGAAAAGTACAAGTGTTGGAAATATAGAAAGTCATATATGAAGTAAATCAGGAAAGAAATGCCAATTATACAAGAATCTGAGAATCTTAGGAATTGTGCTGAAAACCTTGTATGCTGATATGCTATATATTTGCCTGAGAAATTAGATTTTGCGTACTACAAAAAGAAGGCATGACGGGATTATGCGTCCCTGATATCCTCAGGTGAGACAAACCAACAGATTGCCTCGAAGGCTAGGGAAAGTGGATGAGAGCAATTTGGAGTAATTAGATCTGTTGACTTACCCTCCTGACCAAAGCCAAGCAAAGATGGCGTTTGATGTCTCTCCTCAGATCTTTGGGCAGAGTTTGCACCAGATTTTCTTCATCCACTCCCCGTGTTTCCAACCACTTGTACTGGTCATAGCGCCTCACCCGTTCCCTAAGGTCTTGAGGAAGTAAGCGATGATGCATCCACTGTTCTGAGTCACGCCTTTTGACTCTCATTTCCTCCAATCGTATTGTAAGTGATTGAAGATAGGTCTGTTCCAAGGATAAACCCCCCAAAAATTGAATAATGGTCGGTAAGCTGTATTTCCCTTTTTCTATGTTCCTTCATAGATTATTCAAGCATTTTTCATAAATTGATCTTTGCATCGGCATTCTGATATAGGAATATATTTTATGAAGAGAGTACAAGCCAATATAGGAAAACAGAAGGGAAGGACTCTCACGTACCTGCATATTCCCAATTAAAAGTGCAAAGAGTACGAGTCCAAATATGGCCAATGCTATGGAAAATATGACCTCTCCAGGATAGGTGCTAGTTTGAAGCCCTTGCCCAAGTGTGCTGCAAAGATGTGGGGAAAATTAGCTTGCTATCAATAGCCTAAATATCACAATGAATAACGCTCCAGCATTATAATCAAAATCTGAATGTGCAGACACCTTGCTTTCTGATCTCTCCCATTCCTAACAGAATATTATAACAAAAGTGCTTACTTACTAGCTCCAGAATACTAAATCAGCATGCAGAGTGACGTTCTCTCTTATTACAAATTTGCGTAAACTATTGTCTCCTCTTAGAGAGAGGTTGTCATCACTTTCCAATTACAAGCTAAGAAGCCCTAAGATAACATAATATCACTCTCAGAAGAAACCCCCAAGATAAGAACACATGCTAAATCAAGTCAGAACAAACAAAAACTTATCAGTTATGGACGTACCTTAAATTCTGAAGGCCCCACCACAATGAATAACAGTACTTAGAAATGAAGTTCCCTGATGAAACAATGCCAGATGATAAAGCATTTTGATAGATACCGAAATCAAATGGTCCATTGTCATCATTTGCTGAGCAATTTGATTGCAAACCAGAGGCACTAATGCTGCTCCAAGCAGCATAACCTTCCATATTTTGATTGCCGCAATACAAGAAATTTTTGTTGCAGTTGGAAGCCTCAGTGCAAACCAAATTTTGCCAGCATGTGTGCCTTCTTTCTACAGCTAACAAATACCAAAAAGCACCAGCTATCTGCAAACAATATTTAAGAAAATATAAAAACAAAAAGCCTAACCAGTCTTACACCCAATGGTGGTCATAACTAGAAAAGAAGCGCTCTAGTCCTATTATCATACAAACATTCCAAGCCATATAACAAATCAAGCTTTCTCTATATGAAGCCTATTTATAAGTATAATCCCAAAAAACAATCACCGCGATCAATAACTGCAAGTTAACAACAAGAGTTAATTATATAATGTAAGTGAAGTTCCAAAAAGTCATTCTAAGGGTTTCACTATGTAAAGCTTACTTCAGCACCTATAATCACACCCCAAACAACAAAAACATGAAGAATCTCATAATATTTACAAGAAAAGACACCAAAAGTTCATTCATATAAATGAAGGCTCCAGAAGACAAAAGAGCACAATTAAAACGATGTCATAGATGGCATCCAATAAATGAACAAACAATAGATGATAGAATAGTGGAAAGCCTGTCAACTTACATGACTGGCGAGCATGTACAAAAGCAAATAACATGCAGCACCTGCCCAAGCAGTTTCAGCAAAGACACCTGATGTCCTTTTCAGTTCTGAGGTTAAGGGCAAGATACGAAGAAATCTAGGAACATATTGGAGCAAGACAATGAAAAATAAGGCTCGTTTCGTGTTCAAGACATCTGAACCTCTCGACCTCACAAGAAATCTCCAAATCACAATCTGCGAAAATGCAAAAATGTTAGAAAGGCTGAGAAGTGTTTTCCAAGTTGGAACATCTATTGAAATTTGCAACAGTGACAAAACAAATGTCATTGCGCCAAAATTATAAAGCTCATCCACCATCAGTTGAAGTGCTTACCAGAGTGCCAAATAGCGATGGAAAGCCTGATGTGCATGCATAAGAAATGATTGCTATGGAAAGCCTGATGTGCATGCATAAGAAATGATTGATATGGAAAGCCTGATGTGCATGCACAAGAAATGATTGATCTCGCAAGAGCACATGCATTGAACATTTGCATTTATACAAAGAAGGAAAATTGTAAATCTGATCAGAAAGCATGTTCAAAAGGTCAATGTGATTTGCAACTTAACAAAGATTAAAAAGTCCTTCAGATGGGAAAAAAATTCTTGGTCAGAACAATAACAAGCACAAATTCTTCGCATAAGCAACCAAGTATACTTAAAGTGGCACAAGCTCTAAACCTGTGGCAGGGGGATGACTGAAAGAAAATCAACAATGAAATATTGCTGCAGATATCTCCTGGCTATTTGTGCAGGATCTATGACAAGTTCACCTCGCCCGAAGACTCGAGAAGATGGGGCTATGTATGCTGTTCGAAACTGTAGAGCCATTCGAATGAGGTAGAAAGCATCAACAATTGTCCTCAATGTGGTTGCTGTAGTCGCTAACTTTCGATCTATTCCAAGACAATTTGCTGAGTCATCAAAAACTGGAAGATAGTAAAACAGAGGGTCCACAGACACTGCCAGGATACATGATATAACAAAAAGTTTATTGCAGAACTGAAGAAATTTATCTTGAGGATCAAATATCTTCTTCTCGGACACTTTAAGGTCTTCTGGAAATACAGCACGAGAGACTCCAAATCCAAGTGACCGACCAATAGACTTCAGTCCCTCAGATCCCTTTCTAATCCCTCTCTTAAAAGACCTTGGCGCTGTACTGGTCCCCTGCCCAGTACGGTTAAAACCCTCAATACCAAATCCACATTTTTTCACTCTTGTATCAGGAGATGACAATCTTGAATCCAGATCATCCAACCTAAGATATAATTAACAGAATAAATAAGAAACACATCATTCAATTGAATACAACAAAATCCAAAATGAGAAGAAAAAAAGAAACAGAAGGCAAATAACAAAAATAGAAACCAATGATTAACAAGACAACCACAACAGTCAGCAATTGCAAGCATATGACCTGCAATGGCTTAATAATATGAAAATGACAAAAATTATCCAATTTTCTCATCCTTCACTGACACCAAGGGGAAGGAATGAAATTGAACTATGCACCTCACAAACTTATCTCTCTGGCCACCAAGGAATTGCGATTTGTAGTTATAATCAAACATTGTCTTCACAACTGTACATATACACCTGCAAGCCAACAATCTGTAACGTTATTTAAGTCATGAACAACAAGCGTCAATATCATAGATCCCAGCCCAAGTGCTAAGGCCAGTTCTTGAACTGAGGCACTAAAAGCAACCAAAGGAGTAGTCAAATACAGAAACTTTCCACACCCTAATACCAATCACCTCCCAAAACCATTATAAAAAAGGCAAAAGGGAAAAAAATGGTCGAAATATCTGCATTTGACTTACGATGAAATGCAAATGGCTGATCTAATTCGTTGGATCTCTAACAATACTGCTCTCTACAATCCACCTGTTGACATAACAAATTAGCCAACTGAAATATAGCAATAATATTGAACATACACACACATACTTCAAGATTGAAATTTCCCAACTTTTGAACTAAATAAGCAACAAACCTTCAGTACAAGAATTTCCCCTCAAACAGAATTCCCATTTCACCATTCAAACGAAGTCTTTGCATTAAATACCAATCACAAACTCAATTCAATTTCCTATTGTAAATCAAAGAATATCATAACCTATCGAACCTACACCCAACTCAGAGAAAGAGACTCACAGCGAACGAATCTCGGGGTTTCAGTTGACAGATTTAGAGGATAAAGATGAAGAAATGCGAAGACTTGGCCTTAGTGAGAGAGAGAGAGAGAGACAGTGTGTGGGGAAAAGCGCGTTATAATGTGGTGAGAAACTACGTGGCAGAGAGAAAGGGGGCGCGTTTGGATGGTGCGTTAAGATAGAAATACGCAAAAGCCAGCTACCAAGTCAGCCACTGCCGACGGCTGACGGCTTTCAATGATGTTAGAGTAAGAGCCGCTACCCCTACCACCGGCTGTGGCTCCGTCACTGCCACAGGGTTTAGTTTTTCGGGTTAAAACCAGGTACAGGTTAAAGTCGCAACAAGCCAGGATCTTCTTCGGACAAACGCTTCCTTAGGCAGGTCGCACTGGGATTTTTAAGTTAGAACTCCTATTGACCAATTGAATAAAATTAAAATTTGAGATATTATTAAAATTTTAAAATTCAATTAAATTTATTAAATAAACTGATTTATGATAATTTATAAAAATTAATTAATTTGTAAAAAAATAATCAATTGATTAATTT
>JAOQMP010000008.1:129912-139924 GCA_027563575.1 Erythroxylum pedicellare
ATTATTTATAATTTTATTGGCAAATAATTTTAATTAAATAAATATTTAATATCAAATTAAATTACTCATAATTCTTATTAATAACTAATATATTAAATAATATATATTTAGTTAATAGTAAATCAAATTACAAAAAAATAATTTTTTTGGTTTTCAAATAATTTAAAAAGGGGAAGAAACCAAAACTAAAAACATAAACCAAAAGTTCAAACAAGTTTTATCTTACTAAATTTGAAAACAAAAACCAAAATCATAAATGAAAACAAAAAGTCCTTAAACATTTGAACTTTTTATAATTACATGATAAAAATAATTAATTAATCTTCTTTTATAAATTCACATTTTTCACGTATTATAAATAAATTATTTAATAATTAATAATTCAGAATCAAATTATAGATTTCATGTCTCTATTATCAATTTGTCGTCTTCTAAATTATTAAAATAGAAAACAACCTCCAACCACCATAGAAAAGACATACCAATTGGATCATCTTCTTGAGACCTCTCGTCATTGTTTTTCACTCACAGTATATCGCAGGTGATCAATTTGTTGAACTAGTTTTAACCACTCCCGTTAAAATGGCTTATATCATTGAGTTATGATAGTAAGAGTACTCTTGAAGAACTTCACAGACTAAAGTGGAATGCTCGAGAACACCTCACCAAACCTTAAAACTCCTCCAAAACCAACATTGTTTAAAGTCATCAACTAATCACAACGTAATGCTCACCTAGCTCCCTAACTCCACTTACAAAGTAAGATTGATACTTAGTAGGTTTTGACAATTTGAGCTCACCCATTGGTCATATATAGCAGCTATACCCATATTTCCGTCACTAAAATAGTTAAAATAAAATTTTCCTCTCCACCAGCCCTCCTGTACCCTCAAGACATGAAGAGGAAAGAAGGAGGTAAAGTCCTTTCGTTGGCTTCTAGTTTAACTTTGTCTCATGCAATACATAAACAGACAGACCTAAAACAAGGGTAGTGGATGGCACAAGAGTGTCAGCCACACACCTTATAATCTTTAATGATCTTAAGGACCACAATGGCTGGAGAAAGACAAAGCATTTCAAAGTCCTTAATTATATTGTCTTTTCTCTAGCTCAAACAATAGAATTTAAGAATATATATGAAAATTTAATAGAATATAGAAATAGTTATGTAATAACTAAATAATACAATAAGAGTAAGTGATAATTCTCAAAGCATGAAAATTAAAATAAAAACTAAGATTCTATCATATTTAACACTATTTTTAAGTATATATAATTATCACTAATGGTTCTTAGCATTGACTATAATACAAATGAAAGGCCATAGAGCTAAATGGGCACCTATAGCCTTGGACTTCCTGACATAGTTTGCTAATACAAGCAAAAGCATATATAATAGCACATTATCAAGGTGTTGCAAGAAAAGAGAGCTATATGACCAAGTGCCCCAGCTCTCGCTCTATTCCTTTCTTTTTTATCTCTTGAGAATGGTTTTGCTTAATATAGAATGAAAAGAGAGTTGATTATAATTGTACAGCTCAGACATTGGGAAGAACTTGTAATGCATTTATGATGCCTCTTCTGGTTGGTTCCTAGCTAAGTTCTGATCTAGGACTCTATCTGCCTTCAAGCTACCCATTTATCTCGCACTGGCTTTCTTTTAACATCCCAGGAGAGATGGGAAAAGTAAGGGAGGTCCACATATCTGCCTAGCCTGCACTAGTGTAGTAATGCAGGAACATTAAACTTCAAGCCCCTCTATAACCATAATCGAGCGTATTAATACCTTCTTTCGGTTCTATCGAGTGAAAAAAACTAGTCTTTTCTTACTTTGTTGAGGACAAAGAGAAGGGAAAGCAACCATCTTCTCTTGTGGAGGGTGCAATGGCAGTTCAATCAAGAACCCATTTCTTGTTTATATTGACTTTTCTTTTCTCATCCTCAATCACCTCCATTGTTGGTTTGACCAGGCAGCAAGAGCTAGATCGAATCTCAGTTCTACCAGGTCAACCCCCAGTGACCTTCTCTCAATTCTCTGGCTATGTTACTGTCAATGAGAAACATGGTCGTGCATTGTTCTACTGGTTAACAGAAGCAGCAATATCTCCTCAAAAGAAACCTCTTGTTCTTTGGCTCAATGGAGGTTAGTTTGCGAGCTTCTCAACCTTACTCCTTGCCTTCCACCAAATGTATGCAGTTCCCAATTCTACATATCATTTGCTTGCAACTTAGGTGCGTTTGACTAAGCAGAGTAACAGACCAGTGAAACATATGAAGATGGAACGGACTATTTTCAGGAAACAGATCTTACTACATTATTTAGAACGACAAAATATTGAATTTTGGGTTCAATTCTCGATGAAAAATTCTATCTTTCACGAAACAGAGTGCTCTTGAATCACTGTTTCCATGTTTCCTCTTGGAATACAACAGATCTAACAAACTTAAACCATCAAGTTCATTTCTTTATTGCAGCAGTAGAATAGTCTTTTTTATGGAAGAAAGCTGTATTATTCTACTTGCTAGTTGCTAGTTAGTGTTTGCATTATTGGAGGTAAAAGATTGGCATTTCTTGAAGCCAAAAAAACCAACAAAAAAAAAATCTTTACCTATCAATTAATATTCCATGCAAGTTTAGTCCCACTCGTGTCTTCAGTTTTCACCTCTTTGCAGTTGCACGTCTTCTCTATCCACAGCTCTGCCTTGGGGCCAAGTGCCAGCTCAATAACCCCATCTACCATGTGTGCAGATTACTCAGAACCCTCTATTCCCTTCCAAAATGAGCCTGTGTCACCATCAACAGCAACAAAACCAAAAGCAAACAACTGGCTATCACCACAGAAGAAGAATACAAAACACCAAATAGAACCGTGGAAGTGAGAAAATAAGTTAAAAGGCACACCACATGGGTCCTCGTGATCTCTCTCTCTCTATCTGTATGTTTGAGGGTCTTGTTCCTTCCATATCTGACGCTTATGCCTTCGTTTTAGGACAAAAGCCCTGTTGTTTCCCAACATCCAAAACTCCAAGAATCTTATTCTCTGTTCTTTTGTTGTTACTCGTAGTGTATGTTTCTGTAAAGAAGTAAAATATCTGTAACAAAATGCCATCAGAAAGTAAACCAGCTTTCTTTTTTTCCTGTTGATAAAAACTTTCCCCAACTTCCCACGTTTTTGTCCATCAGAAAGCCGCTTCTCTTTCCCGACGATGGTGGTTTCTTGCTTAATCTTCTTTTCAGTTGACTCTAAATGGTTTGGAAAAGAGAATGCAAAGATTGTCTTGCAGCTTCACTTGTTTCTGTATTAAAAGCACCCATCCTGAAAGACGTTGGTGGTTGAGATGATCCTTTTTGTTTTTTTTCACTCCATGACCCAAAGGAGGAACTAGCTAACCGTGACACCACAGCTGATAAACTTGTAGTAATACTGTCGGTATGCTCTGCACCGCTATCGTCACACTGCTCCACTATTCTTGCTTTGCCTCGAGAGACTGAAATAGAGAGCAATCACAAAAGTTGTTAGACCACCTCCTTTTCCCTTTTTATCTTTTGTTACAGGGAGACCTGCAATCTGGATAAACAAGTTTATACATCTGTAAAACTGTAAAAGGTTGCAAAAAAACTTTTCAGACAAGTAGGATAAGGATGTTAGTTACCGACAAATTATGAGCCCTTTTTCCTTGTGTTCTCCGCTTACAGAAAGAATATTGTGTAATAGAATACACATTCTCCTATGTTTTATGTTTCTGAATCCTGAAAAAATTGATCAAACGTTCCGTCTTTGAGTTTTTTCTCATCAAGAATAATAATTATTTGTCCCATCATACCATAATGAGAAGAGAAGTGAACATGGAGGCTTAAGATTATATGAAGTCAAATGACTGTGCAGATAATTGGTCATGTCTGTTAGTGCAGGACCTGGCTGCTCGTCTGTGGCATATGGAGCGTCAGAGGAGATAGGTCCATTTCGAATCAATAGAACTGGTTCATCAGTGTATTTAAACAAGTTTTCATGGAATAGAGGTATATAACTTTTATTTAGATCAATGTCTAATGTATACATAACTAAAACTAATCTTGAAATGTTGAAATCACTTCCTATTTGTACTTACAGAAGCAAATATGCTCTTCCTGGAATCACCTGCTGGTGTTGGATTCTCCTATACAAATACAAGCTCTGATCTTAAAGATTCTGGGGACGAAAGGACAGGTGTGTATATGTATGTTTATGATGTCACCAGAAATTCTGTAACCGTACATGTTCTTGTTGTGCAATAACAAGGACTGTGGCACCTTCTGTGACACAGCTCAGGATGCTTTAGTTTTTCTGCTTAGATGGATGTCAAGATTTCCGCAATACAAGCACAGAGACTTCTATATTGCCGGGGAAAGTTACGCAGGTAAAGGATACAGTGTTTTAACCTTTTTCTCCTGGTAAGATTTAACTAACTATTGCATTCTTATTGATCTTATTCAGGGCATTATGTTCCTCAGTTGGCAAAGAAAATCATCGACTATAATAAAGCATATTCAGACCCCATCATCAATATCAAAGGACTACTTGTGAGTAAAACTCAGATGAAATCTTGAAGCTTGTTGAACCAGTCATCAATGAAAGTTCAAATTTTTCTTACATTCACTGCTGAAAATGACGCAGGTGGGAAATGGTGTGACAGATAACTATTATGATAGTATAGGAACTGTCACTTATTGGTGGACGCATTCTATGATATCGGACAAAACTTATCGTGAAATTCTGAAAAATTGTAATTTCAAGGAAGAGAAAATCACCCAAAAATGCGATGATACTGTGTATTATGCAATGAATCATGAATTTGGCCACATTGATCAGTACAGCATTTACACACCCTCTTGTATCCAACTTCCAAATAGTACTGTAAGAATGAAGAACACACTTCTGCGCAGAAGGGTCTCTGGTTATGAGCCTTGCACTGAGAATTATGCAGAGAAGTATTACAATAGACCTGATGTGCAAAAGGCAATGCATGCTAATGCCACTGCAATTACTTACAAATGGACTGCCTGCAGGTGTCTTAATCACTCTTGTTAACTCTGTTCCCTTTCAGTTTTAAGAGGAAAAAAAAACTTGATGTGTTTTTGTTGCATATCTAAAGCTATGAGTTGATGATGTGTAGTGATGTTCTCATCAAGAATTGGAAGGATTCTGAATCTTCTATGTTACCTACCTACAAGAAGCTAATTGCGGCTGGTCTACGAATCTGGGTTTTCAGGTGAACTATTGATTTGTTTAACTACTTACATCTCCTTCTAGTGTAGGTTGATCTCAATGTTCTTATCTGACAATTGATGCATGAGAAGATGCATTAAACAATCGAGCATTCCCTTACTATATCTCTTGCTTTGATACAGTGGGGACACGGACTCAGTCGTGCCAGTGACAGCCACCAGGTTTTCCCTCAGCCACCTCAGTCTCACCATTAAAACTCGGTGGTACCCCTGGTATTCTGGCAAACAGGTACGAGGAAGGAGATGTTCATGCCAGAAACATGACAACTTCTGATCATATTCTTTGTCTTCTAACAAAGGAAAAGGCTATAAATAATCAAAAGTTTTATCTTTTCCAGGTTGGAGGATGGACAGAAGTCTATGATGGTCTGACATTTGCAATAGTGAGAGGAGCTGGCCACGAAGTTCCATTGTTCCAACCTAGAAGAGCTTTCATTCTTTTCAGATCATTCTTGGCAGGGAAACAACTACCAAATTCCTAGATAAAAACAGAACCTACTACCTGCAAACAATAAAACAGGACAGGATCAGGGGTTTAGCTTCAAATAAATTTATAGGAAAAATAGGAAAAACCTCACGTAAGTGATAAGTCAAGAACCTAGTATCTTGGATAGTCATCATTTGTTCCATTTTAAATTTCGAACATTATCTTTCTTTTCTTATCTACAAATGTAGCAAGCTTTTCACTTTTTTCTCCATGAAAATCCTGGAAAATGTTGCTTTCTGTGACTAATCAAATTACAAAATTGAGGGAAAATATAGCATTGACATCAAGATGGAAGTAACACATATTCCTCCATTCTGAGTCAGAAGCACCTAAATACGCACTCTTCCAAGGTGATAGAAATAAGTTCCAAAAATTCTAACCATTCAAAATTTTGATGGAAATTTTAATAGGGCAGAGTGTAGAGTCTACTAATAAGAATTGAGTTTGGATCAACCGTTGTCCAAATAATTAGAACTAATTGTTTGGATAATTAACCTTTATCACTTATAAACTCTTTAATATTTTTATGTTTAGTCAATATAGGATACTCTAACAAAGCCTTCTGTTAGTTCCAACATAGCAATCCATTTAACACTGGCAATACAAACTGTTAAAGAGCATTCATTATGTTTTGAAAACAAATATGTGATCTGCATTTCACCACACACAACCCACATACCCAGAGAGAAGGACACCTTGATTAGCTCACCTTCACAGTAACCATCAAATTCCTCTTTGCAAATGGAACAATGAAATTAGAACTTTGTGAGAAATTCACAAACACAAGAAATTTGGAATTGCAGATGGAAATAATGTTGAGTTTTGGCTCCTTTGTTTATCTCATATTGGCTGAAAAAAATAATTGGGGCAAAGCTCTTGTCTATATAAGGAGGTTGCTACCTCCTTGGTTAATGCACCAATACAAAGTCAAAAATTTGGAAGAAAAATATGACTCTAGTTAAATTCCTCTTTTGAGGTGAGAGTTGGAGAGTTTATTTTTGGTATTTCTTTGTGAGTGTGTTGGTGTATTAGGGGATTAAGTGAGAGAAAAAATTGTATAATTGTAAAGATTTTTCACATAGTGAATTTTTTTCTCGGTGTCCGTGGTTTTTTCTTCGGTTTGGAAGTTTTCACTTAAATTCTCTTATGTTGTTATTATTTTTCTATTTTCTGCTATTTTTGTCTATAAAATATCCTTGGGTATGAGTTCGAAAGGTCTAAATTTCTAACAATTAGTATCAGAGCCAAGGTTTGTGTTTTTTTCTTGAAAATTATGAGTATACTCTGTGGTCGCTATTTTGTCTGATCTTTTACATCAGAAAAGATTGTCTTAAGAAAGGTTCATTTGGTGCAGTGGAATTTTGGTGTGGTAGTATGGAAGTGCATGTCTAGGAAAGTTCTGGCCAAGAAAAGACTTGGTATTTAAGTGTGTCCTTTGTGACCCACCTCTCTTTATTGGGAACTTAATTGGTGTACTATTCATTTATACGGTAAAATTCATCAAGGAAGAAGAGCATAGGAAAAATGTCAGAAAATAGGGCTTCGAATCCTCTTAGATTTGAGATAGAAAAATTCGATTGGAGAATCAATTTTTGCTTATGGCAAGTACAAGTCAGGAACATTTTGATTCTATCGGAATTACATAAGGCATTGAAAGGTAGACAAATTCCTGATATTAGCACTACTACTAGTGATACTGGCAAAATGACTAGTACGGACAAATCTAATATGAGCGATGAAAATTAGGAGAATCTGGATTTGAGAGCAGCAAGTGGGATACGATTGTGTTTAGCTAAGAATGTCCTTGCAAATGTGCATGGAATATCTACAGCAAAGGAGTTTTGGGAAAAGCTCAAGGAGTTGTATCAAACAAAGGGCGTCTCAAATTGGGTGTACTTAAAGGAGCAGTTTCATACACTGCGGATGAGGGAAGGTACTACAATTTCAAATCATTTTAGTATTCTCAATGGGATCATCTCTGAACTGGAGGTAATTGGAGTTCGTATCGATGATTATAATCAAGTTTTGAGACTCGTATGGTCTCTTCCACCTTTATATGAACACATGAAACCTATTTTGATTCATGGGAAGGAGAAGATAGTTTTTTCTGAAGTTACCGGAAAACTTTTTTCAGAAGAGAGAAGACTGGGTGGTAGAAGAAATGTTCCTCCTGAAAACTCAGCTCTGGTGGTAGCTGGATATCGGAAGAACTCCATGAAAAAAATATAGTATGCTGGAAGTGTGAGCAATTTGAGCACATTAAGAAAAATTATCCGAGAGGTGTAGCAGGTTCAATAAGAGGCTCTGGGTCAGTTAATGGAGAGACTGACAATGTTGCTAACATTGTCTCCATAGATGATGATTTTATTCTCTAAAAAAAGGGGGCATGTACATCCTTATGGTATGCTGCTAATCCCAAAGTTGGCATAATAGATAATGTATTACTGTTAGTAGGTCCACAAGTTTGCACACGGGCATTGGTTTGGCATTAATGCAAGATGTGTGGTAGAATTTATGTCGATGACTAATGAACTTCCAGAATAGCCAAATATGAGAGTTGCAGCATAATTTTGCAGCAAGGTTATTTTCGACATGTGCCAAAGTAAAAGGCTTGGAATTGGTTTATTCTGAGTGGATATGCTTTTATGGTGGAGCATGATGCTGTGAAGCATGATAATTCTCTACATTGAGAGTTATGTTATTTTCAGGAGATCTTAATTGAGATGGAGTGTGATTGTGAGATCAACCAGAGTTGTTAAGGTGGAGATTGTTGAATTTTGACTTCTTTGTTTATCCCATATTGGTTAGGAAAAACAATTGAAACAAGACTCTTGCCTATATAAGAAGATTTTTACGTCCTTGGTTAATGCACTAATTCAAAGACTAAGATTTGTGTGACAAATTTGACTTTAGTTAAATTCCTCTTTTGAGATAAGAGTTGGAGAGTTTGTTTTGGGTATTTCTTTGTGAGTGTATTGGTGTATTGGGGGATTGAGTGAGGAAAAATTATATGATTGTAAAAAAATTTCACACAGTGAAATTTCTTCTCGGTACCCGTAGTTTTTTTTTCGATTTGAGAGTTTTCACGTAAATTCTCTTGTGTTATTATTATTTTTCTATTTTTTTTTCTATTTTTGTCTATAAAATATCGGTGTGATTCCCAGCAAATAATTCATAAGCCATATGCAGCAAGCTCTTTTCGCACTCGAACTGCTTCAACTTGGACGACCATTGGTACCTTCTTCACTGTCTTATATAAAACTCTGCATGTTCCCAAGAATTCCGTCTAAAATGACTATGTGTGTGTGTGTGTGTGGGTGAGAGAGAGAGAGAAAGAGAAAGCATAGGGACGGTAAGGGACCAAGGTAACAGTTGAAGGGCTAAGGCACATATCATGAGCAAGTAACTTAGAATAATGAATAAAACAAGCATTGATTCTGCCACGATGTAATAGGAAAACCTTATAGTGACAAAAGATACACCAAATTAGAAGGCAAAAGCAATACTACTAAAGCTTAAAGTACATGAAAAGAAAAAAACAAATTGCTGACTTGAACAGGAAAGAAAATCAATGACCAGTTGAGTCATGCTAAAGACATAAATCCATGCTTTACGAGATCAAACAGACCCTATTATACTTGCTGAACATACAGAAGCAATGATTATACAATTCACTGCAATGATGACCTGATCAAGGAAAGGAGTGATATGATCAACCTTCCTTTCCCCTCCAAACAGAGCGTATACAAGGAAAAATCTACCACTAAGCCCACATTTCTGGTGACCAGACCAAGAAGCAAACTGCTTGCCAACAAGATTTGCATTTGAATTCAGTATACCTGAGGGTAAAAGTGTAGTAACGTTTAAGAGAAAAGACAAGTATATTTCTCAAAACACTGAACCCCAAATTGCCAAATCAACCATAAAAGAACTTCAAGCAAATCATATTGCCATTCGTCGCATGGTTCACTCAATCCTGTAACTTAGTAGAAAAGTAGATAACTACGAAAACGTAGCAATAAATAACAACAATTCGAATGCAAAAGCATTGAAGTTTTCGAGTTTTACTTGTAAGATTTGAAGAAGGGTAAAGCTTTATACTATCCTGTGTTCTCTTTTTTTTTCCCGCCTTTTGTCTGTTTCAATTTTATTGTTGGTTTTAAGTTAATTATCAAATCATTTTAAATCGAATTTGAATTGGAGTGTTTGAGTTCAATACATTAATTTTAATTTTTAATTAATTAATTATAAAAGTTGAA
>JAOQMP010000008.1:150511-160665 GCA_027563575.1 Erythroxylum pedicellare
TTGTCAAATAATCTACTGTATGAAGCTTTTTCAAAAAAGCTCCTTTTTAAATGACTATAAAACAATCAACTAACTTTTTTAAAAAACTCTATTAATCTGTTTTTGAATTTCAGTAAAATAGTCAACTAACTTTTTTAAAACACTCTACTAATATATGTTCATTCAAATAAGCATTTAAAGAAACCTTAATTTCGTGGTGGGACCAAACCATTCCTGTACTGGCATTGACTACTATGGTTGGACCTTCATATGTTCTTCAAATCGAGGATATTAAATAATTTATATGATGTACTTAGTTTAACATATAAATTATTGCACATATTAAAAAAATTAAATATAATAAAACCATTAAATAGTTTTGCATTCATTCAAGATCATAAATATCATAAATATAAACTCACAAGAAAAGTACAAAAAAAGTCAATCTAGCTTCCCAACTCCCATCTTAAAGAAACCTATTCCTTTCTTCATTCTCCTAATTATTGGACTTTGCACCATATGTATGACTCTTTTACTGAATCCACCATATGACATCTCTAATAGGGAAGACAATTACGCCTTGACTTAGCCTGGCTTGAAATTAACGAGCTAAGTCTTAATTGACTAGTCCTCGAGTTGAGTTTTGGTTCGAGTTGTGCAAACTCAGCTTGACTCGAGACCTGTTCCTTATTAAAAAAACACCATCATTTTGCATCTTTAATTTAAAAAATTTGAGTGGAGTCGAGCTCAGGCCGAGTTGGCTTATGTTTAGTCAGGCTCAAACTCTGCAAGATCAAACCTCGGCCAAGCTTCAACTCTGACTTAACCTATTGTCATCCTTAATTTATTGGCTTTATCTCCCTTCTGTGCATCTCATAGCTTTGTCTCCGTTATATATTTACCAACATTTGTCTATTTGACCCAATGTCAATTCTCCCTTATGAACATTCTTAGAATGTGTCTAACCTTTAGTAAAATGGCATATCTAATTAGGTCAGATACTCAACAAATGCCAATTACTTAATATTCCCTTCACTGAACAAAAAACTCATTTTAGCTTCATCATCCATCATTCTTATAGTGTTACTGAGATGGTTATGTTTACGCCACTAATTATTTGCAAATTTGAAGGACTTCCATTGACTGGCCAAGAAATTAAAAAGACTTAGTACGTGATTAATTCATTGCTACATTAATTTACTGGATTACAATTTAATGCTTC
The DNA here is from genome assembly GCA_027563575.1 of Erythroxylum pedicellare. Classification (NCBI taxonomy): domain Eukaryota; kingdom Viridiplantae; phylum Streptophyta; class Magnoliopsida; order Malpighiales; family Erythroxylaceae; genus Erythroxylum; species Erythroxylum pedicellare. Next base: position 151,713 of record JAOQMP010000008.1, read on the forward strand.
AGAGCTTTGAGCATGACATGATCTGGAGTTTCGATCGGGTGAAGAAATCATCATCACTATGTTAGTTTTGCCAAAGGATTTTGTATTTATATATTGTATATTTACAATAAATTAGATCACCTTAATCGTCATCTCAAATTAAGTAAACCTACTTCTTACTCATCCCTGGGTTTATACTCTGGAGATTTTGTTGCCCTACCAGATCCAGAGTGCATTTCACCAAATACTAGAGATTGATTTTCAGATGACCAATTTGCTCACATGAGTTTTAGCTTATGACTACATGTCCACCTGATTTTGAGCCGAAGAGGACTCAAGAAGTTGGAAAAAGCTCCAAGAATCCAAACTTCTAGACTATTTCCACGACTCGCAATAACTATGACCACCAGTTTGAACCGATTCATAAATAACTCATTTCTTCAAAGAAATGGAAAGATTAGATGATTCTGTGTCTGTATTTGAAGATGACAGTAAGCCCCGAATCTTTATCTACACCATCCCGTTGAGAAATTCCTTCTTTGCACAAGAAGGAACAATATTGGGACTAGCATTTTCTAATAATTTTCAATATTACCATGCACTCTGACATTTTAGTTTTCATTATTATATTACGTGAAGATATCTTTTGGTTTTCTTGCCATTTCCTCACTAACCACATACAAGAGATGCCAAAACACAGGGCGATGATACGGCTAAAAAACGGACACCTTAAATCAATGCATTTAGATCGAGTGGTAGATAATGAAACAGCAATGGTGGAAACGAACATTCCAGAGTTTATCCTAGGGGAATCGAAATTAGAACTCGTAAAACAACTTCTGGAAGTGCTCCGCCTGATTTGGGTCTAAGAACAGAACAAAGTTAACTCCCTCGCCCTTATGTGCTCTTGGCATTAAATACCCCATTCCTTCGAATCCCACACTTGCCGGGCCCACAAACAAGGGTCTGCCCCACCCGAAGTCCGCGTCGTAAACAGGTAATCTCATCCAGCTCACCACGTTCAGATTCGGACAACGGAACGTCTGTGCTCCTCGTTTTAACGCTTCTAAATCTGGCTGTAACTGCAAGTAATCGAGCGCCGACCGCAAGTACTCGTCGTCTCTTCTCTTCAACGCCTCGTGGATCCTCCGTACTGTGGACTCCATGGGGTCCGACTCGACCTCACGGGAGATCGAGGTGATTGCGGTGGTGAACACCACGTTGCCGAAGAATCCCGGCGGGAGCGGCGGGCGGAGACGGGAGCGGCCATCGGTGGGGATGTAGAGGCGCGTGGGCTGGGTTTCGGGGAGTTCACGTGACTTGCACATGCAGCGCCACGTGTGAGCAGCGAGGGTCTCGTAAGTACTGTACTTGCTCGTTCCGTCGTCTTTTTTGAACTGGGTCTTTAGCGCGTCGAGTTGATCAGTGGTGATATGGAGAATCTTGGCTACGGCTTTGTGATTTTGTTGGGGTGCGGAGGTATTCATTGCGGGTGGTGGATCGTACTCCACGTGACGGAAGGCTGGTGTGGGTGGGTCCCGGGCTGCCAATGGGGACCTATCAATAAAGGGTGGAACGCTGAGAGGTAATCCACGTGCCGTGTCAGACCATGAATTGATGAATTGATAGGCAGCTGTTGCGTCCACCACCGTGTGATGCATGCCGACCCCAATGCATAGCCCCCCACAACCGAACCTTGTTAACTGTGACAGCAAGGAACAGCTTGTCCTTAATTTTAGGAGGAAACAAAAAGACGGAAATGAATTAACTTAACAGCTTCTACTCAATTTTTGGAGGAAATAAAAGGAGGGAAATGAATTAACTTCTCAGTCCTGTCAAATCAAAACTCAAGAGATTAGCGTTTTGTTACCTGAGCTAACAATAAAGGACATGAAGTAATATCATCGGAACGTTCGAGCTTAGGAACAAACTGAAGCATGTCCAAGCCAGGAGTGAAGTCTCCAATACCATCAATAACAGAAGTAGTTTCAGCTTCAACCAGCAGAACACCTTCTCCGTTACATTCGATCTGAATCCTGCCATTTTCGTCTCTCCCAAGTCGACCTGCTACTGGGTAAAATGGCACAAGCACTTTGCTCAAAGCCTCCTTTAGCACCTGAGCATCGAAGCTGCTCGAAGACCCATTCGCCTTGTAGAAGTAAACCGTGAAAACGTGGTCCGTTGGGACCAAAAGATCCAAGCTCGAGACCCATAGGCTCGTCTGCGGTGTATCATGTGCAGGTCGTACAATGGTTGATTCCTTCACGTTGATCTTCATCTTCAGACTCGCCACCTGAGTTCACAACACTGCACATACATGCATGGTTACCGTACACCGACAATTCATATCAAAAAAGAGTAAATAAATAAAAAAACTGTTCTGAACTTGTTTTAGAAGAAAGGAAGACACGGGTGTTTTAGAAACTGAAACTCGAACAAAATCCTTCCTTTTCAGGGCTAAACGAAAAGTGCGTAAATGAAAGATATGAAATGCATATGCTCTTTTAGTAAAAGGTTTTCGTATTAACACAAGCTGCTTTGCGTACCTTGTGAGCCGGAAGCAGACCCTGAAACCGAGATTTCTGTAGAAGAAGAAAGGCAGGCTCTTGTATGAGAAGCTAGAAGGAATCAGCTTATTTATAAACCTATTTCCTATTCCAAAAAAATAAAGATGGAGATATTTTAAATGCTAGGGTTATGTATTATTTACAACAGGATAAAGTTCTCGGAGAAAGGAATATGCGTGACTTTACTTTTTCAGGGCTTAAACGTTTTAAGGATGTATGTATTTATGAATGTTTTGAGGGAAAAAAACAAAAAAAGTCTTACATTGAAATATATAATTTTAAAAATAAGTTCCTAATTTAGTCAAAGATAAGGAACTTGTCAAATCAAACAGAGCATTGAACAGTATCCTCACCTTTATGTTATATTTTTAATTATAACTTTTAAATTCGCATTTTATTACTTTTATTGTTTTGTAAACGTATCTTTGCCTTTTCTGTGTATATAATCAAATCACTCTTCGCCATTGCTCGTTCTATTATTATTTCGACCCTAAAGCCTAATTCCACTTAAAAGTACCGACAAATAAATATTTATTATGTTTTAATTATTTATATTATAATTAATTAATTATACAATTAAATTATATTTAATTAAAAAAATTAATATTAATATTTGTGAGAATGAAAATCATCCTCCCCTGTATAAAGTACGGACTATTAAATATAAAAAATCTTTGCCATTTATTCTGTACCTTAACCAATCACTTCCTAAGTGTTTTTAAATCAAGTATGTATATGTACTATCCTTCTACGAAGTCGTCCGTGAGCAAACAGTTACGACTTCCACTCAACTTATTCTTACAACAATTGGATGCAGATCAACAGCTCAACGCCACTCAGCTTCAGCTTTCAAGCTGAGAAAACAAAATAAATTAAAACTTATATAATTCTAATTTGACCATTAAGTTGACCGAACAAGCTAATGTTTGTGGATGCACCATTTGGTTGCAAGCTGCAACTGGTTATTGTCATTAATAAGTCCGGGAATGGAGGATCATTAATGCCGTCGTTGGAAAAGTGAGAGAGCTCTTGGTCCAAAATTGCGACTCGCCACACAACGCCATGAACTTATGGGGCTCTTGTTCATGGTAGACGTACGCACCGTCGCTGCCACTCAATTTCTAACGTATCTATTCCGTACCTATCTTCCAAGAGAAAAGCATTGCAGCAAAGTGGCAAATGTATATATATGATGTTTTGTCTGTCTTCGATGACCTGTCCTAATCTGCATTACAAACTCTATACAGATGGCTTAGTAATCTTCAGGGGAAAAAAAGGATTTCGTTGACTGAAGGATTGCTAACATGTTCTGCGGTGAAAGCCAAGATAATTGTGTACCAATTATTTGTGCCTGTTATTAAGTTCTAATCCTGTCGTGAAAATAAGATTAAAACAAAGCAACGGAGAGAAAATACAAACCTAAGTAAATGCCACCAAACATAGTTTTATCGACTAGGCGAAAATTGCACTCGGAGTAACTAAATAGATGTAACAATTGTATCTTATAGCCGCATTGATGAATTCTTGACTTTGATCTTTTATTTAATAGAGAAACTCTCACTCAATCGCGGAACCGTTAAAGAGAGATGCTCTAACATCTCTCTACAACCTTTTCCTTCATATCTTTCATCTTGCCTATCAAGTATTTGTTAAAAGTCCTCTTTTCATAAAGCACCACACTTACTATAGTATTATGCAAGTCTTCTTTTAGCAACCCTGCTAGTACTTTGCGCTTTCCTACGACAATACTTTGCACAATCGTCTGCCCTGCCCCACCAGGAATTCCCACAATCCAAATGAGTCCAACATGCACACAGCTAAAAAAGTTCGTACGCGATAACGGGAAGAAGATCCTCCCCCTCTCACACCGCCAGGACAACAAACTCCAATGAGATATAGCGCGGTAGGTTCTAGACCATTAAGACCTGAAACTGAATCCATTGACTTAGCTTGGTCGGACGAGGAACCAATTGAACTTACCGAAGGTGACATCAACATTGTTCAGGAGACCCATGGATTAAGCATCGAACTATCCAACACTTTCAAAGGAAAATTGGACAAAGTGTGGGCTAACGCGGTGGTGATTAAGCTTCTCGGCAGGAAATTAAGTTTCACTATGCTCCGAGATCGCCTACACACTCTGTGGCACCCTAAAGGTTCGATTAAAATTGTCGACCTAGCAAACGACTTCTACCTCATCAACTTCAGGGAAGAAGGGGATTACGTACATACCTTAACTCAGGGACCTTGGATCATCGCCGGGCACGTCCTCTCCGTGCAACCGTGGGCTCTAGACTTTAGACCGACGACTGGTAAAACTACCCATGTGGTAGCGTGGGTTCGATTCCCTGACCTCCCCATTGCTCGTTATCATCCATCTATACTCACCGCACTCGGAAACTTAGTTGGTCGGACAGTCAAAATAGATAACAATACGCAGCAAGCTTACTGTGGCCGCTTCGCTAGGGTCGCCGTCAATGTTGACATCAGGTCGCCTCTCTGCTCGGTTGTGGAGCTCGATGGTGAGCTCATACACGTCGCCTATGAAGGCTTACCGCAAATATGTTTCAACTGTGGACGCGTCGGCCATGATTCCTCGCTCTGCCCCTCACGTCCGGCGACAGTCCTTGAACCAGAGGACTCATCTTCTCCTCAACTAGAAACTTCCTTCGTTGATCAAAACCCCTCTTCTGCCTCTGACGCACTCCAATGAGCAGCCTTTGGCCCTTGGATGCAAGTGCAACGGAAAGCTCGCCGACCTCCAACCTCCTTGGGCCATCGCAACCCCATCTCCACCCAGGCTTCCCTGGGCGTATCGTATGGATCGCGATTCTCGGCTCTCTCTGCCACCGACCAGCTCTCTCCTCACACGGCTAGTTCCTTAACGGTTGAAGGTCACCATCGCAACGTCTCCCAAGGTCTGTCTGAATCGACCCATTAAAAGGGGAACTCCCCAACTCCTTCGTCCAGACGCGACTTGAGACACCAACGAGGGACACGTCAGCAGCTCCTGAAGCCTCACGCCCTTCCCAAGCCTGTGACATCGTTTTCCCTTCAGCCTTCCCAGACCTTGGGCCAGCTATCCACCTCCGAGCCCACTGCCGCTCCCAAGCCCACCCACCCTCCCCTGAAGCCCTCTGCTCCTCACCCAGACAGCCCCACCCATGGCCCAGCCCACATTGCCCTCACCATTCCCTCACATGCAGACCTTATCCTCCACGACCCAACCTTCCCGATGCCCATCCCAACTGATTTGGGTTACAACACCATGGAGGAGGACTCTACCGAGCCCCGAGACCCTCCTATCCCCCCGTCCCCACGGTCCTCTCCAGGCCCTACCCCACCCCACCCTCCCGACCCAGACTTTGCTCCTGGACTTGAAAGGGACTCTCGTGTTGAATCTGACACACCCATGGAGGAATTTGGTGCGATTCAAGCCCCAATTCATAGCTCGGAATTGACTAGTTCTGTAGTCAACCCACTTACCGCACAGCTATAGACCTCGTCGTTTCCCTATTTTTATGTCAATTTTTATCTGGAACTGCCAAAGGGCTGGAGGGAGGAACTTCACGCCCATCATGAAGAACTATATCTGTCTTCATCACCCACGACTGGTTGTTTTGATCGAGCCACGCATTAGCGATGATCGCGCATTGAAAGTCATTAAAAATTTGGGCTTCAGTAGTTCTTTCCGGGTCAAAGCAGAAGGTTATTCAGGGGGCAATTGGCCGTTATGGCAACAGGACCTCCAAGTCCAAATTCGGCTTGAACATCGTCAAGTCGTCCATACCAGTATTGAGTGGGACCAATTGTCATTTGACTTTACTGTCATTTATGCTAGCCCCACTTATACCCTACAAAAATTCCTCTGGAATTATCTCCCCCACTTAGCACGGATCACTACTACTCCTTGGTTGCTGGGGCTGACTTTAATGCCAAATTGGAAGCTTCCGATAAACGCGGAGGGTCACGCCTGGTACCTATCATCAATCCGCACTTCCACGACTATGTTCATCATTACAACCTCCAGGACTTTGGATTTTCTAGGCCACGATTTGCGTGGAGTTGCGGGCCAGTTCAATCTAGATTGGACCGTGCCTTCTGTTCCCCTTCTTGGCTCTCGCTTTTTCCTACCACCAGGGTTACTCATCTGCCTTTTCTAAAATCGGACCATTGGCCTCTTCTCATTTCCTTTCCTACCTCTGTACCCTCCACTCAGCTAAGCCGACCCGTCCGCTTCCAATCTGCTTGGCTCACGCACAATTGCTTTGGCCAAGTGGTAGCTGACAACTGGACACCCTACAAGTCCAACTTTAGTGGAGCGCTCCGCAACCTGTCGAACACTCTCCAGCATTGGAATAACATTGTTTTTGGAAACATATTCCATCATAAAAAGCGTCTCATGGCTCGTTTAGCAGGTATTCAACAACCTCTGGAGGACACCGATTCCCCCTCTCTCCGAGAGCTCGAGGCTACCCTGCGACACGACCTAGAGCATGTCCTCTATCAAGAAGAACTTTTCTGGCACCAACGCTCCAAAAGTTAGTGGATCGGTCAGGGTGATTGGAATACAACCTACTACCACACTATCACCAGGACCAGAGGTCATCAGACGCGAATCATTTCTCTAACTGACGTCAATGGCACCACAATCTCTAACAGCTCGATTATCAAGAATCTAGTGCGCTCTTTTCTCGAGGAGCTTTATCGCTCTGACGGTTAACCCCTCACCGCTTGGACTATCTGTGGCCATTTCCCTCTCCTCCCGTCCCCTGCTCACACCGACATCTCCCGACCGTTTAACCTCGATGAAGTTAAAACGACTTTTTTCTCCATGGCTCTCAACAAAGCTCCAGGCTTCGACAGATTCATAGTGCTTTTCTATTAGTCCCAATGGGACACCCTCGGACCCGCTCTGTTCACTCTTTTTCAGCGCATCTTTAGGCATGAAGCGTGGGAGTCGGTTATCAACCGTACCATATTGGTCCTTATTCCTAAGATTTCGTCCCCTCTGCTATCTCTCAGTTCAGGCCGATAGCTCTATGTTCGGTGCTGTACAAAGCCCTCTCTAAGATTATTGTGAACAGGATTAAACCACACCTCGACAAGCTCATCGCTCCCACTCAGTGTAGTTTTGTCCCGGAGCGCCTCATCACCGACAATATTATCATCACGCAAAAGGTCATCCACTCAATGAGAAGGAAAACTGGACGCAAGGGCCTTATGGCTATTAAAATGGACCTAAAAAAGCATATGATCGATTGTCGTGGGATTTTATTCAGGATAATTTTTTCAAATTACATAAGGATGTTTCACATAATTTATAAAACCAAGTAATTTAAACAATGGTGAAAAAAAAGTAGAAGTTCCAATTCAAAGTGAATGAGATGTCTTTTTAGACGCAGTCATGGGGCCTTTACAAATACAAAAATAATATGACAAATCAAATCCTTAAGAAACGGGAAAAAAAAACAATGTGATGATAATTAAGATCCAATCAACGATTAATCAAAAGTTGCAAGCATCATGAGTAGGAGGCAACTTCATGTTCTTACCTCATATGTTCCAACTCCGGAGTGGGGTTGCCGCTGAGGGCATTCAGAGATTCAAAGTGAAAGAACTAATGCAAGCGACATCCTCTGCTCCATTTGGTGTGTCCCAACTCTGCTTTGGTTTATTTTGTCCACAGTTTTCTACTTGTATAAATGTGTGAATTAAATTTAATAGAACAAGGTAAGAAATAATTAACTGAAATAGAAAATTTGTTACAAACTAATAAGTCCTATAAAAAAATGCTCTCTACTTGTTGAGACTTATACCCTTAATTTTAATAATGTTTGCACATTCATTGTCGTGTTCATGTACTCTATACTACTTAATCTATTCTAACTTTATTTTTGTCCCAAAATAACATTATTTTTAGTTTGTTTATATATAAAATAATGTCATTTTGGGGTGAAAATGAAGTTGAAACAGGTTAAGGTCTTGTTTGATAAATGACTTATTAACCATTTTTTGATAGATTGAAAGATTTTAACTGTTTAACCATGTCAAACTGTTAATAATTATATTTAGTAATCAACTTAATAGATTGACGGATTAAACTTAATCTATTGATTTTGAAAACACTTATACGAGGACCGTTACTAAGAAATTAAGAGACAAAAAAAACTATTATATCCAAAAGTTATTACAAATTACTTAAAGAGATAGAGATGAAGATAGATACAGATAAAGATAAAGATAAAGATAGATGTATAAATTTGACTTAATTTATATAAATTTTAAAAGTTAGCCGTTAAATTAAAATTTTAAAATAATTAATATTAAATTAAAATTTACAAAAAAATTAAATACTTTTAAATTTGTTATCTTTAGTTATATTACATTAATTACTTTTATATAGA
>JAOQMP010000008.1:163272-178149 GCA_027563575.1 Erythroxylum pedicellare
GAAGGATATGTTAGATTTGAAGAACTTCAAATTGAGCAAGATTAAGATTGAGTGCTTAAACTGTAACTTTTCGAGCCATAAGGTAGCTCTAGATGTGGAGGTAAAGATTAGTGCAGAAGTTATAACATCAAAGGAGTGTTCTAGGTTTTATCATCATAAGCAATGGAGAAATACATGAAAACATAGTCCACCATTTCAGATCAAGGTGACTTAAGTGAAGAAGTGCATTAGGAGTTTTATGTGACAAGAAGATACCACTCAAGTTTAAAGATAAATTCTATCATTTAACGATTAGGCCAACCATATTATGTGGGGTAGAGTATTGACCTATCAAACAAGTGCATAGTTATAAGTTGATGTGACGTAGATGAAGATACTTCATTGGATATGTAGCTTTACCGGAAGAGATAAAGTCATAAATGTAATGGTAAGAGACATATTAAAGATGACTATTATTAATGAAAAATTAAAAGAGACAAGGTTTAGGCGGTTCGAACATATTAAAAGGAGACAATATGATATTCTAATGAGAAGATGTGAAAAAATAGTATTTAGAAACAATAAGAGTAAAAAAGGAAGGCCTACGAAAAACTAGAGGGAAGTGATTATGAATGTTATGACTCTGTTGGAACTTACCGAAGACATGACCTACAATAGAAAACTATAGCGTGCTAGGATACGGATAAAGAATCTCACTTAGAGATATCATTCTTGTTTTCTTAGTCTTTTAAATATTTTTCTTCAAATCTTTCATTTTATATTTAGCCTTAATATCTTGATTAAGTAATACTTTCCTCTTAGTTTTTTAGCTTAAACCTGTTTTTTACTTATCCTAATTACTTTCTTGTATTGGATGTTTTGATATATTCTTATACATGTCTTTTTTTGTATTTGTGTATTTAGTTACTTATTTTACCTTTTATTGTTTTTGCCTATTTCTATATGGGTTGTCTTAGTTTTATAGTTTTATTTATACATTTATTTATATATTATATTTTACAGGGTTTAATTACTTTCTTGCAATTGATGCTTTGATTTATTCTTGTATCTGTCTTTTTCTGTTTGTGTATTTAGTTACTTATTTTTTTATTTTTACTCTTTACCAATTTGTTTATGCATTGTATTATGTAGTGTATTGCATAGTTTTATAGTTTTATTTATATGCATTTATTTATATTTTATATTATTGTTATTTTGAATTACGTGCGAGTATATCAAAAATAGCTTCTCTGTTAAGTAGGGATAAGATTGTGTACTATTGGGCCTCTACTGACCTAACTTTTTGGCAGGACTCTCATTGGATGTTGTTATTATTGTTGTTGTTTTTATGTTAATGAATTGGACTGCTTTAAAGTTTTAACTTTTTAATTTATACATCAAAATATTGTGATTTAAAAATTTTAAATAAAAATATGATTTTATATAAAGAATTGAAGTCATTCTAACAATTTAATTCAAAATTTTGCGTTAGCCTTTCAAATTTAAATACAACTTAAATCTTCATAAAATTATATCTAATCTATTTAGCTCAGATCTAAATCTCTAGTTGATCTAGATTGAAGGTTAATATTCATTAGAGCAGCTTCTATTGTTCCTCATATGTTACAAATTCTTCTGATCTTGCAAGAGCATTGATAATGGAGTTACATACAATTCCATTATCATGCCTCGGAGTCCCTATCTCTCATGCTAAACTCACTAATGTTGACTACATTGCTCTCCTGGAAAAATATAAATATAAATTCTTGAATCGTTGGCTCGGCAGATTCCTCTTAATGGTGGCTTGAGTTACCCTTATAATTTCTGTACTTAGCAACTTACATATCCATTGGATCAATCATCTAGTTCTACCAAAAAGAGTGATCAAGGTGGCTTCATGGAAAATGCTAAGAAGGAAAAAGAGAAGTGGGAGGAGGTTACAATTCCCAAAAAATTATTGGGGCATAGGAATTCTATCTACCAATTACCAATATCATGTAAAAGGTACTCTTATGTAAGAAAATTTCGAGACTTCACGTCGACAGAACTGCTTTTTGGATATAGTGGATACATGAAAAATACCTACACACTCACAACTTTTGGCAATTACCATTGATTACAGGCTGTTCTTGGATTTTTACACAAATGCTGAAAACTAGAGAGATCATCTACCTTTGGATGTATCACAAACTGGGAAAAGGGGACAACATATGGCAGTGGTACAATAATTGGACTAATTTTAGTCCATTAATTCACAGAACAGGACTAGCTCGTTTCCAAAAGTGTATACCTCTTAATGTCAAAGTCTCATCTCTCAATTCTAAAGCGAGTTGGTCTGACCATTTTTAAGGGTTTAGTCAACTTTGTCAATACTTCCCAGTGATCAAAAACAGCTGCAATGAAGACATGATTATCTGGAAACCAAACCCTAGACGTATATTCACTAACAAAACTTGCTATAGTATTTTTCTTCCTGAATATCAAATGGTACCATGGTCCAAACTACTTTGTAAGAACAACCTAAGCCCCTGATCTTTGACGATTACTTGGCTAGTCATTAAAAATCATCTCAGCACTAAAGACAGATGGCATGGAAACTTTGATCTTGTCTGTGAGCTATGTAAATTATCAGATAAAGAGCGAAATCACCTTTTCTTCAATTGTGCTTACTCAAAAGCCATGTGGAGTCAATTGCTTCATAAGTTGGATGTTTACTACACCTCTTATGACTTGAATGACACATTGAATTGGCTCATTCGTACTTCTAAGTAGCAAAAGAAGGACAACTTACAACCTTTGGATGGAGAGAAACCACAGGCTATACTCATGGGTGGTGACAAACAAATATCAGCTTGCAGCAAACATTATAAATGAAAGCTAGTAAGAGAAAATCCTAGTGGGAGAAAAGGTGGCAAAATCCATTGTTAACTGATCGACCAAGTGTTCTATTGCTTCAATACAGTTGTCCTTTTTTCTAGCTTTTGTTTTGTTTCACACCAGCACGTTGGAGCGCCCATGGCGTCTCTCAAACAAGAGGGAACCTTGGCAAAACCGGGACGAATGCGGAAGCAGGAGGAAGACCCACCGATCACCAATCCGATGTCATATAGCGCAGCAGTCGTTGGTAGTTCACCCGAAGCTGCAGCAGAGGCAGACACGCCCTAGCTAGTCGAGCAAATAATCGATCTTGAGGAGGGAGACATTATCCCAATATCTAGCGAACTTGGAGGAGGCCTGTCTCTATCACAATCTTTTAAAGAAAAACTGGATAACCAGTGGAGTCTAACGGTTGTCGTAAAGCTCTTAGGAAGAAAGATTGGGTTCCAAATGTTGAGCTCATGTCTACATGCCCTTTGGAAACCTAAAGGACCTCTAAAAATAGTTGATCTAGAGCATGATTTCTATCTGGTTCGTTTTCTGGAAGAGACAGATTACCTCCACGCCTTAGTAGATGGTCCATGGCTTATCTTCGGAAAAACACTATCGGTGCAACGCAGGGAGCCCACCTTTTGTCCGAAGCATGGGTAGGTTCACCGTGCAGTCACATGGATCCGTATATCGAAGATTCCTATAGCTCGATACCACCCCGACATTCTAAAAGCGTTGGGCAACCTTGTAGGCAAGACAGTTAAAATTGATGAGCCTATGTTGCTAACCCATCAGGGACGTTACGCGCATATTGCAGTGGACATCAACCTACACCAGCCATTAACGACCACCGTTGAGCTTGATGGAGAGGTGATGTAGGTAGTCTATGAAGGACTCCCCCAACTCCGCTACAAATGCGGTATCGTGGGTCATGAGAAATCTGCCTGTCCATAGCGCAACCAGAATGCCAAGAAGACTCCAACGCCAACTGAAGGACAACCACTGGAGGAAGAGGGTATAGTAGCAGAAGCAGCAGAAAGCAGTGCAGTGCGAGTCTAGCCAACGGTCGGCATGCCCAAGATTTACGGACCATGGGTGCAGGTGCAAAGAAGATCGTGACCCGTTGCCCATCGTCTCCTACCGAAATCGCAACCTTCCACACAGTGTCAAGTTCCATCGAGCAGCATCAAGATGTCCTCTCATCTGGCAAGCTCAAGATTCACAGCTCTAGAGGGGAAAGATTTGAGGGAGACAGGGCCAGAAAACACAGTTAAGGCCCCACATCATTTTACGCCGACGGGACAGGGATAAAGGCTTAAAATGACCCAGATAATTGGACCCACTTGAGCTCAAGGCCATGGGTCAATTTTAACAACTAATGGCCCAAACCCAATTACAAAGAAGGGGCCTAGGGACAACAAGATCGGCCCTGCCCAGTTAACTCGGGGTGAAAGTTCTCAGGCATGCCTAATCCAGGAGAAGCAATCAGACCCTAACCCTCCAATCCAAATACAGCCTATAAGGGTGGAAAAACACGTAGCAATTGAGATCTTCTCGCATACGAAAATGGTATACAATAGTTAGGTTCTGGAGACCCGTGAAGTGGACAAGGAGGAGACCTTCGGTTAATGGACGGAGTAAAGGGCCCAGCGACTAATGCGAGCCCAAGAGGGATCACAGTATATACGGATCCGCCAGATTTAACTGGTGGATCAGAACAAATAAAAACCCAACCTCAAAATGGAAGCAATGAGGAGCAGGCCCAGCAGTCTTTATACGATGGTTTACCGGACACTCCTATGAGAGGTACATTAATTAGTTAAATCTCGTTATGTCAATTCTTATTTGGAATTGTCAAGGGACGGGTCCCCCCGATTTTTAATGATTATGCGTAATTACCTACGTAGCTATAAATCGGGAATCCTTGTTTTGATGGAAACCCATATTAGTGGAACTCGGGCCCAGGAAGTAATCCGGGCTTTGGGGTTTGACTACTAGAGTAGAAGCTTTAGGATTCTTAGGGGGAATATGGATTTTATGGAAGGCCGAGTATACTATCTCTATAGTGGTAACTCACCGTTAATTTATTCATACCAATATCGAGTATGAGTCCTTCTCTTTCCAGTTTACCGCAGTCTATGCCAGCCCGTAAGTCACTTCCCAAAAGCACCTCTGGCCAGCATTAGCTTGGGTAGGAAGATCCGTGCATAAACCTTGGCTTATCGGAGGAGACTTTAATGCCAAACTGGAGATCACTGATAAATGGGGTGGAACCACGACAACAAGGATAGTGAATAAACACTTTCAAGACTGCGTTCAGGACACTGGACTGCATGATCTAGGGTATGTTGGATCCAAATTTACGTGGCAAAAGGGATTAGTCCAGGCACGATTAGACCGCGTATTTGGGTCGACGAAGTGGATGCAAGTTTTCCCGCAAATGATAAATTATCATTTACCTTTCCTAGGCTCTGATCATCGACTTATGTGGATTTAACTTTCTCAGTCGATTTCTAGCTCACTAGGCTCTCCATGCTTTAGATTTCAAAACGCCTAACTAACTCATCCAGATTTTAAAAAGGTGATAGCTGAGAATTGGATTTCGGACGAGGAGTCGTTATGTAAGTCTCTTACCAATCTTTCCCACCAACTCAGAAGATGGAATCATTCGAACTTTGGGAATATTTTCCAACGAAAGAAACAACTGTTAGCACGATTACAGGGAATTCAACGAGCCATAACTAACGATAATATGGAGCCCCTGTTAGCTTTAGAGGAACAGTTGAGTGGGGAACTTATGTAGATGTTAAGTGAAGAAGAAATTTATTGGCATTAGAAAGTATGCTGTGATTGGATATCAAAGGGTAACCGGAATACCAAATATTACCACACTCTAACCATATCCAAATGCAAGAAAATGAGGATAAAGAGTCTAAAGTACACTTAGGTGACTGTCGTAACAGACTAAGGGCAATTAAGCCGGTTAGCCAGAGATTATTTTGTTCAACTCTACACTCAAGAGCCCAACCCTAGGTACAACTTTCCGCTATCTGGAGCCTTTCCCTCTCTTTCTGCGGACAGTCTTCGAGATTTAACCTTACCGATACACCCAAGTGAAATAAAAGATGCAATCTTTAGCATGAGCCCAAATAAAGCCAATGGGGTCGATGGATACAATGTACTATTCTTTCAAAAGCAATGGAGGCGGGTAGGACCCCGAGTGACAGTTTATCCAGGTCATTTTTAGACAGGAAAGGTGGGAACAAGAGCTTAATTAGACAATACTGGTCCTTATCTCCAAAAACCCTTCTCTTTCTAATCTCAACATGTTCCGTCCAATTAGTCTTTGCAACGTGACTTATAAAATTCTTTCAAAAGTCATTGTTAATCGATTGAAGCACCACTTAGAGTTTTTAGTAACTGAGAATCAATGCAGTTTTATCTCGGGTTGGTTTATAACTGATAATATCATCATAGCCTAGGAAGCCATCCACTCGATGAGAAAGAAGACAGGAAGGAAGGGTTACTTCACGATCAAAGTGGACCTGGAAAAAGCATATGATCGGATCTGATGAGATTTTATTCAGAGCACCTTAAAAGATATCATAATTCTGGAACCATTGATCTGGATCATTATGCATTGTGTGACGACTGTGCCTATACAGGTGGCTTGGTAGGGAACTTTATTGGATCCCTTCAACCCATCTAGAGGGATTAAACAAGGCGATCCTCTCTCGTCGTACCTGTTTGTTCTATACATGGAGCGACTAAGCCATCTTATTTCGAGAGAAGTGGGCCAGGGTCGTTGGCATCCGCTAAAATTGAGCACTACAGGGCCCCCTTATCTCACCTTTTCTTTACCGATGATCTGGTTCTGTTCGCGGAAGCTACGGACATACATACGCAACTTATTGCTCAGCCTTTGGAGGTGTTCTGTAAGGCTTCGGGACAGAAGGTAAACAAGGACAAAACGCAAATTTTTTTCTTCAGGAACGTTTCCCCAGAAATAGCTAGCTGCCTCAGTCGAACCTTGTGCATTTCAAGCACGAACAATCTGGGCAAATACCTAGAAGTGCCTTTGATTCATAAGCATTCCACGCATAACACTTATTAGCATATTCTGTATAATGCTCAACAAAAACTAACAGAATGGCGAGCCAAGAAATTGTTGTTAGCAGGATGAGTCACTTTAACTCAGTCTATGATCTCAACCCTCCCTATTTTCACGATGCAAACAGTTCAGCTGCCGCAGAGACTTTGTGATGATTTAGAGCACATTATGCGTAACTTTATATGGGGTTCCACAGATAAGCACAGGAAAATGTCATTAGTCAACTGGGGCTCTGTGTGTAAGCCCAAAAAGGCAGGGGGATTAGGCATTAGGAAGATTAGATCTACCAACAATGCCTTGCTTACTAAGATGGGTTGGGCCTTGCTTACAAAACAGGACGCCTTATGAGTCCAAACCTTAAGGGCTAAATATCATCTAGAACCGTACCACATCCCTACTTCGATAGCTCGGCAAGGGGCCTCGAGTTTCTGGAGGGGTATCGCGGCTAATTGGCACTTCGTTTGCTAAGGTATCCGATGGCGCCTGGGCTATGGAAGACGCATATCTTTCTGGCTTGATAATTGGGTGAAAGAGTGGGGTTCTCTTTTTGTGGTGGCAACCTCTCCAATCCCTAAGAATGTCCTTTACGCCAAAGTGGTGGACCTAATGAACGAGGATGGAAACTGAAAATGAAATTTATTCCAGCAATACCTCCCTACTACAGTTTGCATGGATATTGCAGACATAGCCATCAATACAGAGGATCCCGTGGCAGATACCATATGATGGGATCCAACTGAACATAGGAGATTTACAGTGACTTCAGTTTATGATTTCATCGAAAGACATGTCCTGGATAGTTCTATGACCCTATGGGACTTAATTTGGAAATGGACGGGACCCTACGGATTCGATCTTTCCTCTGGCTAATGACCAAGAATAACTCATGACTAACCAACAAAGAGTAGCGCGTCATATCGCTATGGATAGTAGTTGCCATATCTGTGGCCAGGAAGAGTCCACTCTCTACGTTATTCGGGACTGCTCGAGAGTGCGAGCCTTCTGGAGCACATTTCCCTTGGAGGTGGTCAATACGGATTTTTTTCAACAGGACGTGGAGAGATGGATACAATCCAATCTCATGACACACTCTTAGGTGTTGCAAGAGGATTGAGCTATTATTTTTGGCTGTCGCCTGTTGGATGCTTTGGAATTGGCGTAATAAAAGTAATTTTGAAGCTGATTTTGTTTGGCTAGATGATGGTACGAGAGTCGTGAAGGAGTTTGTGGTATGGATAGTTAGGGTGAGGGCAGTGGAAAGTGTTGTTTTTTCAACTCAGGGATTACCGACAAGCAGTCTAGTGGGGTGGTCCAAACCACTGGAGGACTAGGTAAAGCTCAACACAGACAGAGCGGTTAAGCCAGCGTCGTCAGGAGCTTCTGCTGGCAGTTTACTTCGAGATTGGCACGGACAGTGGTGTAACAGGTTTCTACATCACATTGGAAAAAGCTCGCCTCTTACAGCGGAACTCTGGGGAGTCCACTCGGGCCTCACCCTGGTTTGGTCGCTGGGGTACCGTCATATCATGCTAGAAGTGGACTCCTTAGAAGTCATTAATCTTTTATCCTCTTCCACAACCGAGATTGGTGGAAATAATTTTTGTTGACAAGTACCCATAGATTACTTCAAAGAGATTGAGAGGTGCAACTTCAACATGTGCATCTTGAAGAAAACTAGTGCGCGGATACCATGACTGCCCTCACAGTCTTATCCAACCAAGGCATACATATACTGCAAGAACCTCCATTGCCACTTCGGCATCTTATTCACCAGGACAAACAAGGAGTTGTGTACCGAAGAGTTATGTGATAGCATCGCTTGTTTTAAATTTTAAGTGTTTTCTTTTGTAAAAAAAAAAAATCCGAGCTCTTGTAATAGCAAAGGAAGCAACTCAGGACTTGTCAACAACTACAAAGCTTAGGTGGAATTTGTAACTTAGTTGTTGGGACTTGTATGTAGTGTAACTTTTGTTTTGCCTATTGTAATGTAATATTTTGCTGATTTATTTAAGGAAACCTCATTGTAATGTTGAAATTACTTCAAAAATTTTTTTAATTGTCTGATATTGTCAATCCAAAGAAGTTGGACAAATTATATGTCATATAAAGTGAGCTGCTCATCAGTTTCCTCTTGTAATTAAGTCTCCAAGGACTTGCGTAGCAGAGCAGTCAACCAACTCTGAACTTCACAGCTTCTTCTAATGACTGAGTTCACTTTCAACACACATGGCTCCATCGGTTTGACGATAGGTTTCCTCGTCTAGCTCCATTGTTTTCTGCTACATGTTCAAGCGTTAGAGGCCATGTTCTTGTTCTTGTTCTGACTTTGTTATTTGTTTTATCACTTTAAGAGAAACATCTTCACACAGTACAGTTACATGATGCCAATACTCACGCCCATAAAATATATGCAACTCTTCGCTGCTAAGGCATGGATCATGGAATCAATTTAATATATACTTAGTGGGAAGGACAAAAGAAAAGGCATTACATATCTTCCTTTCCTTTCTCTGTACATGTTAAGGAGCTATGTTTTTTTAGACCAAATTGTAAGAGAAGAGAACCAAGCTTCACTCAGACCAAGAATGGAAGTCTGGTAAAAGCAGTCAGCCAAAACCCTTTGGGCCCTTCAGCATTTACAAGGGGGTGGGCATGGGATAGGAAGGATTCCTGTCGATTGTAGTTGGCTGAGGTTGTTAATTTGGCTAGATAGATATAAGATAATGGTCTTTATCTCTAGTGGAATTACCTGTGTGAGCGTGACCTCTAAAGGAAAGTTAGATTTTGACATGAACACCAACCTCCATTAAAAGAGATCACATCAATTGGTTCTGAAAATTCAACAAAGAAGGATTCTCACGATTTGTCGTTTGCCTCTCGGTTTAAGTTTAAGATACGAACTTAATTATCTGAAAAGTCTTCTTGTTAAGAAGATGAAGATCCCAATAACTACTTGAATCGAATTTTTTAATAAAAAATTATGCATATAAAAAGAATTATTGTTTTTAGGTTGAAGCCAAAATCGGGTTTTATAAATTATAAACACACTGGTTTAACGGCAAGGAAAAAAACAGAGAAAGAGGAGAAGAAAGCATCTTCTTCTTCTTCTTCCTGTGGAGATGGATATACGAGATGGTGTGTGAATGTATGTGCAATAATAATAAACTAATAATGCATTTGATGTCTCTCTCTCACTCACAACCACCAAAACTAAAGCCTAAAAGTAAGGTACAACCAACAACTGCAATAGCAACAACACATCACAGAACAGTATCATCCCAAAGTCCCAACCCATTTTTCTCTGTTGCTTTGCCTTTTCAGCCTCTTCCCACAAACGAAGAGAACCCATTTGTTTCTCCTCATTCATCTCATCGACCCACCAACCCTTTTGAACATCTCACTAGGAAAAAAAAAACAAAAACCGTATCTCTTCCTTTGTCTCTCTTACACCACCAGCTCTAACAGTTACAAGAAACATGGGAACTCCACGCAGACGCAAAGAAGAGTCCACACCATTCCTCTCTCTCTCTCTCTGTCCTTCTTCAATGGCCCAGCTGGACCAAAATTTACGTGCGAGGAAAAACAAAAAAGAAAACAAATTTGAGAGAAAGGCGAAGAGAGATTGATTTAGTAGATAGTAGATGTCTTCAATTGTTGTCCTCCAACCAAACCCGCCTCACAAAAACAATTCTTTCACTCACTCCCTCTCCTTCACAACAAAAATAAAAACCTAAAGTATATGTCTGAAATGCCCTCCTGCAACCCCCCAAAAGATGCCATCTTCATCACTGTCTCCACACTCAAAAGAAACAATTTTTTCACCGAGTTATGTGGGCTTCTTTGGGTTTTTTTTTTTCCTTCTTCTTTTCTTCTTTGTCTCGGTCAGAGTTTCACAGGGAAAACAGGAAAGCGAGAACCTTCTTATCTCTCTCTTTCTTCCTTGTATTTTCCTCTCAACCATCCGATTTCCTGTCCTTTTATTGTATCTCACCACGGCTCTTTATCTTTCTTCTTCTTTACCAATAACCCTCTCAGCTTTTTCCTGTTTCTCGCTCTTTCTCCTTCCTTGTGTTGTCTTCTCTCTGTTGGGGTTCTCTCTATCCTCTGCTTCTTCTGGTTTATATTGTCATCGGTGATTTGATTTCATCATGAAGAAGATGAAGGGCATTGCTGCTGTCGCTATGGAGTCGTCTCCTTCCGCATATGTTCCTTTGTACGATGATGCTAGGACCAGATTCAAGCATCAGAGTCTTTTGCAGGACTTTGAAGAGTTGTACAAGGTAAAGGGTTTTGTGGGTTTTGGTTTTCTTGGAATTTCTTTTTCTGAGATTTTGGTTAGATCTACTGTGTTGAATTTAAGTTTGGATCTTTCTTTTTTTGGTTGTTGATTGAACAAGATTTGAACTTTGTTTTTTTGTTTTAGCATATCGTTTGTAAACTTAAAGGCCTGAAATAGACCTTTTAGGTTCCAGTTTCCTGTTCGTGTTTTACAACTCATGGACGTGGGGTTTGTTTGATTATGCGTGAATAGCTGATAGAACCCACATGAAAAGCAGATGAATTATCGTTTAATGCTTTAGAGAAGAAGAGCTGTTAAGAAAGCTTATTTCTGGCTTCTCGTCATTTTCCTATGTTTTTTATCTCTGTGAAGGCGTTGTAGACTCTCTTATGTGCCTTCTCAATCGTCAAATTTATAATTAGCCTTCTATTCGTTAGTTCCTCACGGATTAGAACCTTAGTCTCATGTCTGATTTGTGATCTTGGGGGTTTATCTGTGTGATCTGCGTGCTTATTGTGTTTCTACATGATGTTTTATATGGTTACTGTGAACTTGCGTTATCCATGTCTCCTGTTGGCAGGGTCCTATAGTGCACTCTCCTGACATTTTATTTATCGAAGAAACCTTCTTACATCGGCCTTTTCATTGCAAAGCTTTTATTTCTCATGGTATATTGACATGATTAGTTTTCCTGTATAGCTTTTACTCAAGTTTATCGTGTTGTTCTCTTTAATGTAAGGTCTTCAAAGCAGTTAGTTTGGTTAACGGTTTTAAGGATTTCTCAGGAAACAGAAGCCAAGAAATTGAAGCTGCAGATGATGAGAAACAGAAAGTTTACCTTATTGGATGAAGTCAGGTATCAGTTTTCTGCCTTTGAGATATAATCGAAATTTTAACATGTGATCATTCAATATAAAATTGGATCTTTTGGTTGTAGATTTCTGCAGCGACGATACACGTATTTGACAGAAAACCAGGTTCGGAATCCTCCCCTAAAGCAGAATTCAGGGAAATCACAGAAGTTAGTGAATGGAAGTAGAAGTGCAAGAAAAGAAAAGAATTTTAGTAGGAAGGATGCAGCTTCACGACACCAACACATCGATTCAAACCAAACAGAAAAGTTTCACCATGAAACTGCTCCAGTTGCTGGCATGAAACAAAAGCAGAAGACCCACATTCAAAAGGACAGTTCATTGCGAAGCTCATTTGCGATTCCTGACTTGAATCAGAGGGAAAGGATTTATAGTGGAAAGGAAGCTGCTGTTCGAAGCAACGCTCCAATTTTTGATTTGAATGAGATTTCAGTAAGTGGCTAGTTAACTGTTAAGTGATTAGAAGTTTCCAATTCATTGATGAAGACCCTTTACAGATGAGCTAATACTGATATCAAATTTCTTGCAGATGGAAGAAGAAGACATGCAAGCTAATAGTGGGGTGATGAGAGTAGATGAGCCAAAACTAATTTCGATAAGTGGAAATGACGACCTTAATGATATAAAGTTGGCAGCTTGTAGGAATCTTAGTAATGGCTCTGGTCAGGCAGGGAAAAGGAAGATCTCCTGGCAAGATCCAGTTGCTTTGAGGGTTTGAGCTTGTTCTTCAACTGCAACTGCCATTCCTATAGCTTGTCGAGGATTAAAGGTTATCCTCGCCTTAATCATTACCTTGTTTAACATTCACATTCTAGTTACCTTTTCTTCTTATCTTTGTAAAGCAAAACTATTTCAATATAGTTATACTGGTATACAAGAAATGGCACAATCGATGCTCATCATCAAATTTATCTTTATTTTACCTTCTTGCTTGGTTTTTCATAAATGTTTCTTTTTGATAGCGGAGTAAATTAGGAGTCAGTTTGGAATCTTGCAATAGTTTCCTCTCTGGATATGCTTCGAAGTTACGAAGCTTGTTTCTTTACTCTTCCTTTGTCTTGTGAAAGAAAGTTAGATTGGAGCTTTTCGTGCTGGCCAACACAAAAATTTCAGCATCCTGACAAAGAACCACAGATGAGTGATCCGATGGTTTGGAGCCATTCAAGCTTGTAACATGCAAGTATAGGAGTTCGTATCTCTTACGTTGTTGGTCATGATTCATCAATCTTGCCTTGGTTCAAAAGCAAGCTAGTTTTCAAAGATAAGAGTAGATTTGAACTTGATCTTTTGTCTGGTGTGCCAAATTCTTCAGAAATTAGTGCAGGAAGTGATGCATGGTTGTTAGCTATGCCTTGTTTTCATCGTATAAATGGTTCTGCCGGCGTCTCAACAAGTTTAAGCCAAAGGATGTAAATCCAAGGGAACATTGATTATGCACCAACTCCAAAGACAACGCCAACCTGTCTGTTAGTATTTTTGTTTACGATTATTCGTCACTGCCTTGAGAACATTTTCTCTCGTCTTAAGCTTTGACATATGAAGCTTCTCATCAGCTTCAGATGACCCCACGATAAGTGGTGATGGATGGAATGGCTTGGCCATTTTCAGTATGTTCCTCAATACGTGCCACACGCTTCTTCCTGTCATCGTGACATTCCACATCCACTTCAGAGTATTTTTCTCAAAATTTTCAATGTCTTCATTTTTTTAAACATTGTCGGTCAACATTTTTGTTTTCCACCTCTTCTTCCTTTTTGACGCAAGTTCCTGAAGCCGAGTCGTGCTTCTTCCCCTTGTCTCCATCACCACTTCAGAATATGTACCAACTAGGCAATTCTCACACCAGAACTTTCTACTTTATCTTCTCTCTGGTCTGGTGGTTCGTTCTTGTTCTTCTTCTTCAAGTTTCCCCACATCTTTATTTCTTGTTGAAGACAGCTCATTATTTTTGTTTTCCGCCTTTTTATCATTCTGCATTTTCAGAACTGTACCACTGTTTCCTCTCGTCGACTTGAATAGTCTTCCAACTTTTGGCTCCAGGTCTAAGACAAGGACATAAGCATCTAAGGTTGGATTAGTCGGATTTGGAATTTTCCTTGGCAATGGTGTGAAACCAGGGCTCTTTCTACTCTTCTGGAATACCAATCCTGCTAGCTTGACCTTGTGCTTCTTGCCTTCAAAGTGCTCACTAAAACCTCTTCCTTGTCGCACTGACCCGGCATATCTTGGCAAAAGGGAAATCTTGCAGGAGTCGTGAAAACCCTATGCTTGACTCCAACATTTAGGTCTGACGTCGCCTGTAACATAATAATATTTGATCATATTTAGTCAACGGTACCGTTTAAAATGAAATTGCTTGGTTATGGTGAAAGGCTTCCAATGTTTCTGCTCCAATCCCTCCTTTATCTCCCATTCAAACATGAAGAAAAACAAAAGATTAACAAGGGCTCTGCTAGAAAGATCAACTTGCTCAGAATTATTTTTAGCTACTATACAAAATCATTATATTTTTGTACTAGTTGCGATTATTCTTCACCGCATCAAAGAACAGCTTAGCTCCCATACTAAATCATTATGCTTTTATGCCAGTTAAGATTATTCTTCACCATATCAAAGAAGAACGATGCAACCACATCTCCCGTAATAACGAGCAGATTGATGATGAAAAAAGTGATAATTAAACAATGACAGTTAGGTCTCTAAAAAAAATAGAGCTCTTATCTCTAGATTGAAAGAGATACCATCTCAAGCATCCATAATACTTGGGA
>JAOQMP010000008.1:217625-231697 GCA_027563575.1 Erythroxylum pedicellare
GTAAGTGGATATCGTTCCCACAAGGAATTTTTAATTGTAAAGATTAGTGAGTTTAAAACTAGAAAAAAGTAACGAATTGGGGGGGGGGGATTTGATTCACGAAAACATAAGGAAAAAGTATAAGAAAAATCGTAAATAAAAAGAAATAATTGAATCTAAAAAATTAAGAGACAAACCTTGGTTTCGGCTCACCGATGTTATCGCGCTAAAATGGATCCTCGACATAAAATTGCAATCACTATTAAACATTCATTGGGAATATTTTCTCTTAAGAGTAATGACTAGAAACATGTATCCTAACATTCTTTTCAAACAACAACTTAGATACGATTGTAGGTTTAATTGAATAATAGCTTTACGAACCAAGAACCAATGAGCAAGCAAAATACATGTACGACATGCAATCAATCAAGCGAATATCTCCTTAGAATTTTCCGACTCTAATATAGAGAAGACAATTCTAATTGCTATTTGCGATTAGCGAAACTGAACGTCATATTTCATTAATCTAGCAGTTAAACACATTAATCCCTAGTTATGCACCTAAAAATCAACGAATTCAATTACAAAGAGTAGATCGGAAGATATTCAATGTTTATTAACAATGTAAACTTTATTCAAATATCTTACCATACTAGTAGATAACACGGATCCCCTTAAGCAAGACTAAAAGTTTAGCTACTCATACTAGAATCGAAAACGAAAGAAATAATAAAGCATAAAGTCTCCATCCCTGGTTCTTTACTGAAAAACACGAAAATACTAATGGAGAAAGTGCAGAAAACATAAAAAGACTGAAAAGAAAACAACAGAAATGAAAACCTATCCTAAACCTAGACTTAGCTTACGTGAACCACCATCCTCTTTCTTTTATGCTTGTTTGCCCCCTTATCTTTTCTTGATTCTCTTCAGATAATGTATTCCCCAATTTCAGGTGATCAATCCCCTTGAAAGATGGCAATATAATATGTAAAGATTGTGAGAATCTCGAATTTGAATCCTGAAAATTGATTTGCAGATTTATTCTATCCTTAGGCGTGCCTACACTTAGTCACCGAATTGTTGTCAAATTTGGAATATCAGATTTTCTTCATTCTTTTACATCTTTTTGACTCAATTTCATCTCTCAGGTGTTGAAAATCATCTGTAAACGATTATAAGATAATTCCATTAATTTCGGATAATAATTTCAACACATTAAAGATAATTAAGTATAAAATAAGTGCAAATTGATGACTTAACACCAACACCACGGATGAGTGTCCCTTACAACGTTTCTAGTACCGACGACGCTTTCATTCCTACACCAGAGAGGTAAATCCCCTTTCCTTTGCTTTCCATAATAGTGAGAAATATAATCTTCGAAGATCTATCTACTACTGTTAGCATGCATCTTACTTTATAATATCCATGAAATAGCTAACTGGCTTGAGCATTCCTTGAGTGAACTAGAGTATATTAATTGTTCTATGACTTTAGTAAAGACACATTACTTTACTTGCTGTGAATCCCTTTTTGTGTCCTGGAACCTTTATGTGTTCTTTTCTGTCTATATTTCCTTAATACAAGTTGCAAATGAAATTAGACAAATAATAGAGTTAGGATGTGTAATGGACTTCAGTCTGATGAACCATTGCAGTATATCAGAGAATAGGAACGAGCTTAGGGAATTCAAACATTTTTGTCTTATCCAAGACCAATGTCTCTAGAGAAGGGATACTCAAAGAACAGATGGTCTCTATTCTCTTGTCCTGAGTTACATAGGACACAAATGTCAGTGAAATTTAGGAAAGAAAGCTTATCCATTGTACTGATCTTGTTTATAGAAGTGAGTCATAGGATGAAAGAAGAGCTAGGCAATAAATCCTTATGCCAGACCACTTTAGACCAATTTACTTTTACATCACTCCTTAGCAACCATTCCCCATAGCTTTTTGTTGTGAATAGCTCTTGCGAGTGGTTTCTCCAAATATATCTATCAGGAATCAATAAGTTAGGAGAGTAGCTGAGTTTTAAGGATTGAATCTCTCTCGGGAATTCCATCCACTCACCTTCCCTAATAAAGGCCTTAACCTTAGCAGTAGAGGGAAGGTAGCTCAGAGATTGGATAACAACCTGATTCATGATTAATTGTCCCTGTCCTGTCCAATCATCATACCAGAAACTAGCTTTTACTCCATCCCCTACCTAACATGAAATTTCAGAAACCAATTCCTCATTTATCTTCAACAGTTGTGATAGAAACCAATAGTGGGAGGTTTTTGGATTAACATAACATATACTCTGACCTTTTAGGATATAAGCATGGAGCCATTTTACCCATAAGGTATCATCTCCCTACAGGATTGACTAGAATTTTTTCATTAATAGGGCTTTATTTGATGATTTAATAGAAATAACTCTAAGGCCTCCCTCCAATTTAGGTCTACAAACATTACTTCACTTTACCTTAGCATATCCTTTATTAGGGATACCTCCTCCCAATAGAAAATTCCGCATTAACTTTTCCAACTAATTGATCACTCCCCTTGCAAGTATCATATTTGAGGACCACTAGGTGTGCATGGAGTTAAGCACTGAATTTACTAATTGTAGCCTTTCTCCAAAGGATAGGGTTTGGTTGGTCCAATAGGACAATCTCTTCTGAATTCTTTCAATAAGAGGATAACATTCACTAAACTGAATCCTTCTAGAGGTGATTGGTAGGCCTAGATAGCATAGGTGAGTTTGTTTTCTTTAAGAGGACGCACTTTTAGAGAGAACAAAATGGCTTTTGTTAAAGCTAATCATCAATTCAGATATAGAGCTAAATTGATTCAAAGATACCTCATCAGCTTTAGAGAATAGGAAGAGATCATCAGCAAAACATAGGTTCACCAAAGAAACTTTCTTGCATTGGATGTGATGTTTATATTGTGAACCCCTATAGTATTGTGTTTCAGTAGAGAGGTTAGGGCTCTATACATAATATGAATATATAAGGAGGCATAGGATCCCCTTGATTAAGTCTCCTTTCCCTTTGAAAAGTTTTTGAAGGAATACCATTAACCAAGACAGTATAGGAAGGAGTAGAAATACAAGCTTAAATCCACTTCATAAACACCTTGGGGAATCAAGTAGCCTCAAGATAAAGTTTCATTTAACATTGTCAAAAGACTTCTTCAAATCTATCTTGAAAGCACAATTCTTTGGAGCTTTCTTCCTCAAGTAACTTTTAATACTTCCTGCACTATGGAGATGTGGTCTTCAATTTGTTTGCCCTATAGGAAAGCACTTTGATTATCACTTATCAAAGATCCCAACACCATTTTTTTTGGCCTATTGGCAATAATCTTTGCAATAACTTTATATAAGAAATTAGAGTAAGCTACAGGCCTGTATTCTTCCTAGGATGTTGGATTACTCAGTTTAGGAACTAAGTAGAGATAGGTTTTATTGATTTCCTTTAGCAAAGTTCCTGAAGAGTAGAACTCCTTAAGAATTGCTTTTACCATCGACCTAATCTCTATCCAAGCTTTCTGAAAAAAGAACCCATTGAAACCATCCGAGCCTGGAGTCTTTTTAGGATTCATTTAGAAGACAACTCTCTCTACTTCTAAATCTTCAACAGTTTTGATTAATAGAGCCTTTTCTTCATTGGATAATTTATTATGGATAATAGATTCCAACAGATGAGTGTGTACTGTTGTGTTTCAAGAAATATTGAAATCTTTGAAAAACCTCTTTGCTTCTTTCAACAAGTCCTCCTATTTACCAATCTTACTCCCATCTACCATGGTAATTTCCTTAATAGTGTTATCATTCTCCTGGGCCATGATTGAGTTAAAGAAAAATTTAGAATTTTTGTCTCCTTTTTAAAGCCATTTAACCCTTGCCCTGTGCTCTACAACACTAGCATTGTTATTAAGGGCTTGCAAATAGTCTAATAAAGTAGATTTCTCCTTGGACAAAAGGGAACAATCCCCAAGATTATAGGAAAGAGCATGCTGAACTTGGGATAAATTATCCTGAGCTACTGTAATGGCGTGGAAAGTGTTCTCTCCTATTAGCCTCTTTAGTGACTTTAATCCTTCTTTGATTAGTTTCAGCTCTGCACACATTTGAATTGGAGAGACTCATTAACACTAGATGTCACCCCTTCCCTCAAGCAGTCTCGAAAACCCTATACATTGACCATCTAATTGTTGAATCTAAAAGGATAGCTACACTTCACCTTTAGAAACAAATCCTCCACCAACATTGGTGTATGATCTGAAAATTTAGGGTCCAAGAAAGAGGCCTTACTTTCAGGGAATTGTTGTAAGCATTCCTGATTAACCATAACTCGGTCAAACTTTTTCCTTAGGGACCATTCATTAACTTGCTTATTACTCCAAGAGAAGAAATGGCCAGTTGCCTTAAGATCTAGAACCCCCAACTGATCAACACATTCCTTAAAATCAATAGATAAATTCCGTAAGGAAAAATGCCCCTCTGCTTCCATTCTATGGAGAGTAGAGTTGAAATCACTTCATATGAGCCAAAGGCCTATAACTCTTCTTTGAAAACTAAGTAACTCTTCTAAAAAACCTTCCTCTAAAAACCATGGTTAAGACCATAAACTACCGAGACAAAAACAGTGTTATTCTACTCCACAAACTTCCACTTCATATGCATGACCTGCATCTCCATTTCCAACACCTCAATGTCCACTATTTGAGGATCAAACCCAATAATAATTCTTTTATAAGCATGAACTTGATGATTAGAGAGAAACCGCCACTTGCCTAACTTATTAAGAAACTTGAGATTCTCCAGCTTGATTTTTGTTTCTAAAATAGCAGAAACCGAAAAATTTTCTTTAGCCAAAAAATTCTTTAGGGCCAATAGCTTTTTGGGATAATTCAAACCCCTAACATTCCAAATTAAAATCATAAAGAAATGCCTTTGCTCCTAGTACCTTTCCTCCTTTTGACACTAGTAAACTGTTCAGCTACCTCCTTTCTTTCAGCATTGCTCGATGTAGAAGGGGAGGAGGTTGCCTCCAAATTATCACCTTTTTCCCCTCAAACATTATTGGCTTGTTTTCCTTAGAATCTTCTTTAAATGAGTTTGTCTCCACAGTCTGCCTATTCTGAATTTCCCTTTCTAAAACTGGGAGAGCTAAATCAACTCTAGACCCCTCGTGGCTTTGTTTCAGCTCATCAACTCCAGCCTTATCCACCTTGTTTTGTTCACTTATGACTGATTCTACTCGAGACATATTTTGACATAAAACCTACTCAACTTTCCCATCCTTCTCATCTTGATCTAAACGCATTAGTTCTATATAACTTCCATTCTTGAAAATTTGCCCAGTTGGCATCCACCTCTTATCTTGTAATTTCAAAGAAGGCTTCCATTAACAATCCACTATGACAATATCCTCATGCAAAGTATCATTCAACCCTAACCTTATAATCGGAATTTGTTCAGGTAGATCCCTAGAGATATCCATTGTAATAATAGCCTTGCATAACTTAATCTCTTTCTCTTTGCTGTATTTTCATCCATGCAAAAAGGTTGACCTAGATAACTTACAATCATACCGAAGCTCTTGGTAGTCCAATATTCCAATGGTACATTATATAGATTGATCCAGAGGAGAATTGGCTTAAGCTTTTCTATTTCAGGTTATAACCCTGGCTGCCAACTTTGGAGAAACAATGAAAGGTTCATCACATGCCAAGATCCTTCTTCTAGGACTCTAAGGGCATGAGCCTTAAAGGAGTAAGTAAATAAAGCTAGATTTTTTCCAACCAACAGTACGTCTAATAGGCCTTTGTTTTTTATGTCTTGCTTGCCCTTTTTGCAGCATCAGAAATGGGGTCTTTTCTCCAG
The DNA here is from genome assembly GCA_027563575.1 of Erythroxylum pedicellare. Classification (NCBI taxonomy): domain Eukaryota; kingdom Viridiplantae; phylum Streptophyta; class Magnoliopsida; order Malpighiales; family Erythroxylaceae; genus Erythroxylum; species Erythroxylum pedicellare. The sequence continues at coordinate 223,485 of JAOQMP010000008.1, forward strand.
AAAAAACCCCACCAATGAAGCCTCCCATGATCGAGCTCCTTCTTGCAAAACTTTCAGATCTAGCGCAACAATGACACGGTCATGCTCTTCCTTGGGTGAGGAGTAATGGAGTCTTCTGTCTCTTCCCACTCCTATTACATGTTTCCAACTCTTCCTAGGATCCGAGGAAGGACCCTTATCTGGTGGTTTGGTGACATCCAAGGTGCAGGAGGATAAGGTGAGTGAGGGTAATGAGGGAAAATCCGATTGGGAGCTTGCACTAAAAGCAGGAGGTTCAAGAATCGGCATAGGTGATAGAATCGAGGGAAAGGAAAGCTGCACTGCAAAGAGAGGGTTTTAAAAAGTTGTTACCAAAGAGGGAAAATAGTCAAAATAGTCTAATTGGAAAGACAAAATTGCCCTTAACAGCTAGTGGAAAGGATGAGAGACAGAGAGGAAAGAATTTTTTGGCAACGGAGAGGGAGGAGAGCAGTTTGTGAAAATGATGAAACAAATGGTTGAGGCTTGAAAGAAAGACGGAAATAAAAGCAGGGAGCTAGTCAGAAGGTTGAAAAAGGTGTTGAGAGTTGGAACAAAAGCAAGGGATTGTTGGTTGCAAGGGAAGGAGAAGAAGAAACTGAAGATCAGAGGGGTTGGGGTTTGGGGGGATTAGAGACAGATTATCAGATCCCATCTCCTGAAAGTGCAGAATGATGGGGAAGAAGGAGCAGAAACGGAGAAGGGGAAGAAGATGCAGCAGCAGAGATCGCCACCACGAGAGCAAGCCATCTTCTCAAGTTATTTTTGTTGACATCTTTCCTTGTGTCTTCAGGGCTTCTGACCAAAGATAGTTAAGGGATGATAATAGGTCGAGGTCGCTCTTCTTACAATCCTGACTCACACGTGTCGGTTGGATTCTATGGAGTTGAAGCACAGTAAGGTTTTGCCACGTATCGATCGCTCATGAAACGAGTTCATTTCATTGAGGTGAACCAGGTGGACATCGAAATGAGCACTGACCCGGAGCATTTGAAGAGTTGAACATCGATCCGTTCAGAGGGTGCAGCGGATAAATGTCAAAGTTGACAAGAGACAAAAACTACCAAGATTCGGGACCTGTTGGAGTTGGTGTAAGAGCTTCTCAAGAGCACTATTGGTTTTAGCCATGATAGTGCTGGTTCCACCGAGCACTTCCATTCCCACCAAGAAATAACAGATCTTTACGACTTACTCTGATAACCTTACAGAGCTTTTAGTCCAAGTCTACAAGAGAGATCGAGATCGAATCCAAGACGATGATCTTCTAGGTCAGTTCTGGATTTCATGAATTAGTTACTCAAAAGGGTTTCACACGAGAAGAGCAAGTGAGAAAAGAAAGTGTTGTACATTTAGTAGGAGAGGCTACTCTGTCTGGACTGAGAGTGTCCAAATTACCCAACTAACGAATGAGAACTTGGCTTACATTTCAAGTTCAGTCACTTCTAAGCACTCAACGGACAGTTCAAGCTCCCCGAAAAAGACAATAAACATGTGAGGAATTCTATATATAAAGGTAGTTGAAAAATAGACGAAGCTTAGCTTCAAGGCAATGGCGACTCTGCAACCAACAACTTGAAAGTTGCAACACCAGACCTTTACTTGAGCGCATTAGCTGACAAATATATTGATCCTTTACTTTACTCTTTTTCTCTTCTAGAAAAAGAAACACTCCCTCAAATTGTCCTCAGCAAATTCTTTCTCACCACCTCCTTTGATCACAACAATGGAAGCCAGTGCTGGCCTGGTCGCCGGCTCTCACAATCGAAACGAGCTTGTCGCCATTCATGGTCATGAAGAGGTAACAAAGACAACCATTGACAATAAACCATCAAATGAGCTGGCTTTTACGTGATTTCTTCTTCTTCTTTTTTTAATAACGTGCGTGAGTTGTATGTGCATGTTTTTGCAGCCTAAGCCGTTGAAGAACTTGGACGGTCAAGTTTGTGGGATATGTGGTGATGAGGTCGGCCTGACCGTCGACGGAGACTTGTTTGTGGCTTGTAATGAGTGTGGTTTTCGGGTGTGTAGACCTTGTTACGAGTATGAAAGAAGAGAGGGCACACAACAATGTCCCCAGTGCAAGACCAGATATAAGGGTCTCAAAGGTATATTACCATTCCTTCTGCTAAGTGTTATTACTTCTGCAATTGATGATTCGGAGGCGGATTCTATTCCAAATTTGTGTAGGATGTCCAAGAGTGGGGGGAGACGAAGATGAAGAGGACATTGATGATTTTGAATATGAGTTCAAAATAGTAGATGAACAAGAAAAGAACCAGCATCTCACAGAAGCAATGCTTCATGGGAAGATGTCCTACGGAAGAGACCGTGACGACCTAAAAAACTCACAATTCCCACCAGCTATAGCTGGGATTAGATCAAGACCGGGAATGGAATAGTATTACTAACACCTTTTGATCTTGGTGATTTGTCTTAATCATCTTGAAATCGGCCGTGGTTTTTGCAACAAGATCATAAATCAACTTGTTTCAGGTTAGTGGTGAGTTCCCGGTGGTGAGTTCACTTCATAAACGAGTTCCTCCCTATCCAGATTCAGAGCCTGGTATGCTTAAAATGATTGCAATATGTTTTTACCATTTCTTACAGTAGTTAAACAATACTTCACAACAGGAAGTGCGAGATGGGAAGAAAGGAAATAAGCAGGGTGGAAAGATAGAGCAGACGAATGGAAACTGCAGCACGAAAATTTGAGACCTGAACCTGAAGATGATACTGAAGCTGCAGCCATGTGAGTATTCAGTTCTATACTATGGAATGAACCAAAATAGTTCAACGCCTGGAGATTCAGTTCTTTGATCACAGGTTAGCAATGTCAAAACAAATGCAGGATTCATGAGACCAGGCAGCCACTCTCCAGGAAAGTACCAATAGCATCTAGCAAGATCAATCCGTATAGGATGGTTATTGTGGCTCGCCTTGTCATATTAGCCTTCTTCCTACGCTATAGAATTTTGAAACCTGTGTATGATGCTATTTGCCTTTGGCTAACATCTGTGGCCCGTGAAATCTGGTTTGCATTTTCATGGATTCTTGACCAGTTCCCCAAATGGTTCCCAATTGATCGTGAAACATATCTTGATCGCCTGTCTCTCAGGTAAACTTGTACCAAAATGAATCTTAATTCTCAAAGCAAATCTGCAACTATTATAAGAATATAGCAGCAAGGCTTTGAGCTTTTGACTGGTAAAATCAAACATTACATGACTCTGATGCCGTTTATGTTAATGATTGATGTGTTGCAAACCCAGATTCGACAGAGAAGGGGAACCGAATTACAGATTAATATGAAAGGCCTCGACAGAATTCAAGGTACAGTTTATGTTGGTACAGGATGTGTTTTCAAAAGGCAAGCACTGTATGGCTATGAACCTCCAAAGGGTCCCAAACGTCCAAAGATGGTAACCTGTGACTGCTGCCCATGTTTTGGACGCCGTAGAAAGAAGAATGCTAAGAAGAGTGCAAGTGTGGAAGCTTCAAGCCTTCATGGTCTGCAATGATCTTTTTGTCACTTGTTTACTAAAACAGTTTTGTTCTTACTTGAACAGTTAAACTACTGTTTGCTTACCTTCTGATGTATCTATTTTGGGGCAGCAGTGGATGATGACAAAGAGTTGCTGATGTCTCAGATGAATTTTGAGAAGAGACTTGGACAATCAGAAGTTTTTGTGACTTCAACTTTAATGGAAGAAGGTGGTGTTCCTCCCTCTTCAAGTCCAGCAGCTCTGCTTAAAGAAGCCATCCATGTAATTAGTTGTGGTTATGAAGACAAAACTGATTGGGGAACTGAGGTAATATCCACATCCAAATCCAAAGGCAAAGATTTCTCTTTCTTGGTAGAGATGCTTCAAATTTCCAATGTTCCTGTTTTCAAGTTCTAGTATCACATGGCTTAGAAGTAGCAACTTCGAAGGGTTAAATGCATTTTGCTTTTGTCTATGCAGCTCGGCTGGATTTAGGTTCAATTACAGAGGACATTCTGACAGGCTTCAAGATGCATTGTCGTGGCTGGAGGTCAATTTACTGTATGCCAAAGTTACCTGCATTCAAGGGTTCTGCCCCAATTAATCTTTCAGATCGGTTAAACCAAGCGCTTCGATGGGCTCTTGGTTCTGTTGAGATCTTCTTCAGCCGACATAGCCCTGTCTGGTAAGGCTACAAGGAAGGAAAGCTCAAGTGGCTTGAGAGATTTGCATATGTTAACACAACTGTCTATCCATTCACTTTCTTACCACTTCTTGGATACTGCAATCTACCTGCAATCTGTTTGCTGACAGATAAATTCATTATGCCAGAGGTAACAACATGCAGTTAGTAATTTTACTCATATTTATGTTACTTTAAATTTTATTCACAAAATAATATTCTTTCCAATTCTTTGAAGAAAGGGTAATCTTTAAATCTATGCAATGTGAACATAGACAAATGTTTGAATTTCTAGCCAATGTACCTAATTTATATGCTTATACTTTGTATTGAACCAGATAAGCACTTTCGCAAGTCTTTTCTTCACTGCACTGTTCCTCTCAATCTTTGCAACGGGTATCCTTGAGCTAAGGTGGAGTGGAGTAAGCATTGAAGAATGCTGGAGAAATGAGCAATTCTGGGTCATTGGCGGTATCTCAGCTCACCTTTTCGCTGTTGGGCAGGATCTTCTGAAGTTTTTAGCTGGTATTGACAAGAACTTCACCGTCACCTCAAAGGCAACTGATGATGAGGATTTCGCAGAATTATATGCCTTTAAATGGACAACCCTACTCATCCCTCCAACTACTATCTTAATCATCAACCTTGTTGGAGTTGTTGCTGGAATCTCAGATGCCATAAACAATGGGTACCAATCATGGGGCCCTCTATTTGGCAAGCTTTTTTTTGCTTTCTGGGTGATTGTCCATCTCTACCCATTCCTGAAAGGTCCAATGGGGCGACAGAACAGGACACCAACCATTGTTGTCATATGGTCTGTGCTTTTGGATTCAATATTTTCCTTGCTTTGGGTGAGAATTGACCCATTTGTCTTGACATCCATGGGACCTGATTCCAAGCAATGTGGAATCAACTGCTAAGAAGCCTGCATTCCTTTTATATTTTGTCTTCCAAGATACATGTACATCTTGTTTGTGAAAGCATATCACTTGAGATGTACCAACCAACAACACGGAGGCATAAGGAATAAAGCTAGAGTGAAATTCTTTCTAAGAATATGCATTCTACCCAGTTTTGTAATTGATGTAAATAACTGGCTTTTTATCTTACCTTATTCCACATGAACCTCCATAATGACCAACTAATCTCAATGTATGCCATTGAAACTCCATTTCCAAATCTTTTCATTTCTGGCATCTGGCATCTGGCATCAGGATAATAAGACCAAGATATTCTAGCGTCTAAAAGTTGCAGAGAAGTTGGGTTGGATATCATTCATTTGGATTCCATCTGCGGTGTGGTATAAGGCAACTATAAAATCTTGAACATACGAGAACAAGACTGTTCCTGTCCAATTTTTTTAATTGCACCATGATAAACTGAAACGACACATGTCAGCTTGAAATTCAAATCCTTTTTACAGTGTTAAGGATATATTACCAATAGTCTTTACAAGAACATTCACCATCCTTGAAATGATGGAATCTATTGGCATCTCTTACCACAATAACTCTTTCTGTGATCTTGGATATAAATTTAGTTGCAGTATGACAGTCTAAACAAACTCGGAGATTCTTAATGATCCTGATCTCAGTTCCAGGTTCAGTAAAGATAAGACCAAAAGCAATGGCTAATTTCTCACTGTGAACCTTCATGGCTAGTTCCTTCTCTTCCTCCTCCACATCATGCAAAGCTGTGATAGTTTCTGCCTGAAATCCTGCCTCTTTCATCTTTCCCATCAATCTATCCAATTCCAAATAGATTGCTGCTGATTTTGGATGGGACCAGTCCCCTGATGTGAAGACATGTGGAGTCTGACCAATTTCAATCAGAGTGCAACCTGGAGTCTTTTCCAGCTTTCTCTTTTTAGCTACTTGTCTTATAGAAGCAGCTTGTGGATAGTTCCTCTCAGCAGAGTAAATATTTGACATTAATACATAGTAACCCATATTCTCCGGGTCCAACTCAATAAGCCATTGAGAGGCCAGCTGCGCTAGGTCTGTATCTTTGTGAATCTTACAAGCACCAAGTAATGCACCCCACACAGGCGTACCTGGCTCTATAGGCATTCCCTCAATGAAGTTCAATGCCTCCTGCAACTTTCCAGCTCGACCAAGGATGTCAACCATGCATGCATAATGTTCAGCTATCGGTTCAAACCTGTACTCATCTACCATAGAATGAAAAATCCCCTCTCCTTCTCTTACTAAACCAGCATGACTACATGCATATAAGGCGGAAAGAAAAGTCACCCCAGTTGGTGAAATTCCAGAATTCAACATCTCATAAAATATTGCAAGCGCTTCTTTCCCGTATCCATGAAGTCCATAACCGGAGATCATGGTGTTCCAAGTTACTTCATTCTTCTCAGGTATCAACTCAAATAATCTTCGAGCCTCTTTAATATTCCCACACTTTGCATACATGTCGATTAAAGCAGTTGAAACAAAAATATTAGACTCGAAGTTTTTACTCTTGATTAAATTATGAACCCATTTCCCTAGACTTAAGGCACCAAGTTGAGCACAAGCTGAAAGAATACTAGTAACTGTTACAGGATTAGGACAGAAACTGGATGAGAGCATTTGATGAAAAAGAGAAACTGCTGTTTCAGTTAGTCCATTCTGGGTATAACCAGCTACCATGGCATTCCAAGAAGCTAAAGTTTTATCTGAAGATTCATCAAAAAGCTGCCGTGCTGATTCCATTTCATTCAATCTGCAATACACTGTTGTCAATGCAGTTGAAATAGGAGGACAAACAACAAAACCAGATTTGATGGCAAAACCGTGTATGCAGTTAGTAAGAGATAAATGACCAAAAGGTGAATATACAGGAATCAACCCAACGATTGTGCTTGAATTAACTCTCCCTCCAGAATGAAGCCATTGATTAAACAGCTTCACGGAAGACTCAGTCTCACCATTTCCAGTAAGCCCTGAAATCATCGCATTACAAGATATCAAATCATTCAAGGGAATCGCCCTGAATAACAACATCGCTGTCTTAACATCCCCGCATTTTGAGTACAACGCAATCAAACCCGTGAGCACAGAAACATCAGAATGATATCCAAACTTCATAGCCAAGCACTGACTCTCCATTCCCAATCTCAACTCCTGCAACTCTGCAATAGCCGGTAACACAGATATCACCGTAGTTACATCAAACTTGGGCCCGACACCCGAAACCATATCCCCAAATATTCTAATCCCATCCTTGAAGCAACAATTCCTCACAAAGCCAGAAATCATCGTATTACACAAAATAGTATCTCTTTCAGGCAATCTATCGAACACCTTCTCGGCCAACTCCTCCCGCCAAAGTTTGAAATACATATCGACAAGAACCGACCCAACAAACAAATCTGAGCCAAACCCATCAACAATAGCCATTCCATGCAACGACATTCCAACTCTTGAGTTCCCGAGACTCTCTGCAGCGGACAAGACGAAAGTGTAGGAGAAGTCATCAGGGGTAAGGTCTGTGCCTCTCAAATGAGAAAACAAAGAAATGGCAGATAAAGCCGAGTCGTTCACAGCTAAGCCCTTGATAAGAACGTTGAAGAGGAAAAGATCAGGTTTTGGGATCAAAAAGAAGATCTTTAGTGCGTGGTTCGTGGAGCCAAAGTCGAAGAGCTTTTGAGCGAGTTTTGTGACTATGGGTATGTGAGTTTGGAGGCGCTGGTGAAGGATTTGAGATTGGATCTGGGTGACGTGTGACAGAGTATTGGCTCTTTGGAGGAGTCCGAGGAAGAAATCGCCGGTACGAGCAACCGAAGCTATGGTTTTTATGAACATCTGTTCATGGGTTCTTTTTCTCAGGTTGGGGGGTTTTTGCAGGGTTTTATTGTTTTATTTTCTATAATTTCAATGCAGTAAACAGACCTATTTTAAGGGTTTGATTTATCGTATTTTTAAATAATAATTCTTCCGGAAAAAAACAATAATTTAATTAAATATTGAATCAAAAAATATTATTTTCATCAGTCAGTTCAAATTAAAATAATATTATTTTAATAAATTTTATCA
>JAOQMP010000008.1:257459-271359 GCA_027563575.1 Erythroxylum pedicellare
GAAGTCGATATCTTCACAAAGATCATGCCTAGACCTAGATTCAAGATGATTCTAAACAAGTTGAGAATGATAAATATTTATTCCTTAACTGGAGAGGGAGTGTTGGATAATTATCTCATATAAGTTTAATTAGCTTAGCAGATTATCTTTTAGGAGATAAGTTTATTTTCGAGTAGATAAGATAAGATATACTATAGATAGGATAAGTTAGTATATACTAAAAATTCAGAAGTTTAGTAGTATTAGAACAGATGATACTCATGTATAAATTACATATAATTAGAGAAATAAGGTGAGTTTTTTATGATATTTTCTATACCCTCTTATTTCAAAGTTTGAATCTTATCATCTCTGGACTAAGTTATGAATTAAAAGAACACAATGCATTTGGTCGATCAAAAGATGCATAGTTCACTATGAATGAATGTTGTTATCTAATTCGACACAAATAGAATTTTAAATTCTAGCTTCAAACTTTTATACACTAAAGGTATATTGCAGGACATGTAGGATCATTCTGCAACAATTATTACAGAAAGTTGTGACTTTGATTCCTTACAACCATGGAGAAGAAAAATGTGTGATGGAAAGCAAAAAGAACATTGTTCTGATACTCTTGTCAGGATTTATTTAAATATGAATTGGTTTCACTCAGATGCAATATAGCATTATCCCATTACACAAAATACCAAAACTTAATTTAGAGGTTAAGGGGCTTCTCAACCCTGAAATTCCTAAGCCCACTTGGGAAAGGCTTGTGCATCTTATCAAAGAAACAGGCTTATTATCATCAGTCACTCTCACAGCTCAAGGGTCAAGGCCTCATTCCATGAAGCATAGGCTAAGGGTCTGTCCTTTTACATCATGTTCTCTACCTGGATGTCTGTTCATATAGTATATGATATGCTTGCTTTGTACCATCAGCTTAAGTTACGGGCAACTACATTCTTTTAATCTGTACGTGTTTATTCTAACCTCTCAAATTTCTCTATCAGTCAACATCCATGGATAAGTATACCGTTGTTGTTGCAAATGGCGGTCAATTTCATGAAGCAACATGTCATTCCACTCTCCTTCATGCGCGAGGAGTATTTTAAGTACCATTTTGCAGATAGTGGGCTTAACACTGAGTTATCATATTATTTGCCGTTTCCTTAGAGCTGATTGTGGTATCTGACCAGTTAAATTTCGAGTATCTTCTCTAACTTTCTTTCCATGCCATAACAACTTTTAAGATTTTCTTTTTTCCAAAGGGAAGACATGTACTCGAGTGAGGATGCAGAAGTCATTGCAACAAATTTCCTTTTTCCTTTTTCTGTGTTCTCCATGGGAACCTGAACTTTCTCACCATTTTCTTCTTAGAGGCCATTGACATGTACACAAATCTCATTTTGATCTGAAAGTTGGGCTGCTCTCTCGATAGATTGTCTAGGTGCATAATCTTCAGAACAATGGTGGGCAATCGTGTTCTTTCTTTGTTCCTTCTCTTCATATATTTAAACCTGGTAGGATTGTAGGGCCATGAAATCACTGAAAGCAATCTTCTTTTGTGTAGTTTAAGGGATTGGATCAACCCAAGTCAGATTCCAATTTCCAACTTGTTCTTCAGGACTTCGTTATTAAGTTAGGCAATCCAAGGAATTTAATTCGTAGCCAATGACCAAAGATTTTACCAAGAGCAGGTATGCATTGCCAGATGAAAGTGACTCAATCAGGAGTCAGGAGTCATATTATGTTGGAGCCTTTGAGAAAATTACGTACTGGGAAGAGTTGAAGAGAATCCCTGTGATTGACATTACTACACTCCTATTCTCATCGATGATCACGTGGTAGTCCCTAACATGTTGCAGCTGCAGAAGTGAACCATGCGTATGGAACTCAAATATCAAACTTTTTATCTGTATCATACCATTTAATATACTTCAGGTTATGATTGTGTTACCAACTTCCAGGAGGAGGTGAACCATTGATTTGTAGAAGCTCAAGCTTGAATTTGCTTTTCTGGTTCAACTAGTGAACCTTTTTTTCTATCCTAGATCTCTTTAAATCAGTAAATGGAATGGGAAAAAGCCACAAGCTTATGGTAGGCCGATGATGGATACTTTTCCAATACACTAATTGAGAAGAGTCCTAAACAGGAGATGTTTTCCAGGCAAGTAAGCACAATGTTGTTTATTAGCTACCTAATTCATAGAACAACACCTATGAAAAATATCCGTTTATATAATCTGAAATTTGCAACCTTGTAGTTTCCAAATTGACTATGATCTAGTCTGCAATTTGTCTTGTAGATAAGTCTGTTCTTCATATCTTCCTCCAGGCAGAAATTCCACCTACTGAAGCAAATACTACGGTCTAGGTATTTTCTCCTTATTATAATGCACATGATGAAAAGATTTCAAGTGCTCTTTATCCTCAATATAGAAGTTATTATAGCTTATTTCACCTTCCACTTTCTTAATTTAAGTAACCCCATACATCAAAGTGGGCTAAAAGAGTCAGAATTCATCATCATTCCTTGTATTGCTCATAACAAACAATATGCTGATCTTCGAAAAGCTAAATATACTAGTAGAATGCGCGGAGATTAGTAGAAGTAGCTACGACATGTTGTCGGTAGTGGAATCATGATTCGGAATCAAAATATTAAATGTAACTATTCAAAGACAAATTTTTGTCTCTAGCTTAAAGAGCTTAATGGAGAGTGAACAGAACATTTTCCTTATGCTTAATGCGTCAGTTTGAAAATCATTTAAGCTCAGATAAGAAAAGAGTCGATGTACACTAACGATGCAGATTCATTAAATACTGAATCTCGAATCGAGGAAAATAAATCAAACAAACGAATGGAATAATTTGCTGACAATTTGATGAAGCTACAGTTTCTAGTCAATCTTCAGGAAGCTCCAGTATCAGGAGGAGGAGACACCTTTTCAATCAGCAGGGAGAGAGGACTGGACAGAAATTCCTTTAGCCTTCCCATTTCATGGGCCACATCTAACATGCTTGGTCTTGTTGATGGATTGTATTGAGTGCACATAAGGCCAAGCTCAATCAGTTCAACGATAACTTCACTCCAGATCTTGTCACAGTATATTGGCATGGCTGGTGAAGAACATTTGAGAACAGCCTGTTCAACTATGGGTTTGAGCTTAGAGGGATAGTGACTCATAACCCATTCACGCAAGCTTGAACCTTCATGGAAAAGAACATCAGTTGGGCGCCTCCCAGTTATGATTTCTAGCAGGAGGACTCCAAAACTGTAAACATCTCCTTGAGTGGAAGCGCGTTTGCCCATTCCATATTCTGCAGCAAGTCAGTTAGAACTGAAAGTGACTACTGAACACTGTGAGGTCTATTCAAGTTTGTCATCTTCACAAGGTAAAAGAAGGATATTGAGTTAAATACCTGGAGCTATATAGCCCACGGATCCACATAACAAGCCATCTGTTGAGCTGAAGGACACGGAGTCCGTAGGTGGATCTATCTCATCAATACCTTTCACTAATTTGGCAATTCCAAAATCAGTTACCAAGGCCGTCATGTCTTCGTCCAGCAGAATGTTGCTTGGCTTAAGATCGCAATGCACAACTGTAACTGGAGAAAAATGGTGCAGGTATGCAATTCCTTCAGCTACATCACTGCAGATGCTTACTAACTGAGTCAAATCCAAATCAGAACTCAATCCATGACTTGGGTACAGATGTCTCTCCAAGCTTCCATTTGACATAAGAGGAAGAACAAGTGCTTTAAAGTCTGGCTTGCTGCATATTGTGACGATTCTTATCAGATTTCTGTGCCTGGCCCTCCTGAGCACTTGGCATTCTCTCTTGAAACTCACTGAAATCTCTCTAGCTATCTTTAAATTCAAGACCTTCACGGCAATTCTTGTATTATCTTGAAGAACTCCCTTATAGACTTGACCAAAGCGCCCAGAACCAATTAGGTTCGAAGCACCGAATCCACCAGTAGCTTTAACGAGTTGTCCATATGAGATTTTTGGAAATTTGAGCTCTCTCTCTTCTTTTGCCTCAATTTCCAGATCTCCTTGATTTAATAGCGTCAGCTTTCTTTTCAGTTTTGACCAACGTACTATGGAGTATGTCAAAAAACAAACAAGGGAGGTGGCAAACAGTACCAGAAACAAAGGCACAATGAATGAACTATAAGCTTGTTTCTTCCTGCAGTGTGGCATGCCTTTTATCGTTCCACAAAGAAGACCATTCCCAAGGAAAGCTTCCATTGTCAGAGATGAAAATGCTCCCTTATTTGATACGTTCCCAGAAAACATATTGAAAGAGAAGTTTAGTCGTTTGAGAGTTGTTGAAGCCTGAAGAGATGCTGGTATTTGGCCACTTAATTTGTTCGAAGACACATCCAGCTCTCTTAGATATGGCAACTGTCCTATCGAAGCAGGGACTGGCCCTTCTAAACCATTTCCCGAGAGGTTAAGTTGCTCTAGTGCAATGCAGTTTCCAAGGTATGAAGGAATGGTGCCAGAAAGATTATTTGAAGATAAATCAATTGCTAGCACCATATCCATCTTACTGAGCTCTATCGGCAAAGGTCCATCTAAGTGATTGCTTGACAAGTTCAAGTACAACTTCAAGCTTCTCAATGTCGCAACTTCCCAGGGAATAATCCCTGAAATCTCATTCCTGGACAGGTCTAGGATCTCTAAGTTGACACATTTTCCCAAGCTTGGTGGTATGCTTCCTGAGAGCTGATTTTCGTAAAGAAGGAGTCTTCGTAGTTGGGAAAGGTTGGCAAAACTATCTGGAATGGAACCTGACAGCTTGTTTTTCGACAGGTCAAGAAGGCCTAAATGAGACATGTTACCAAGAGCAACAGGAATTTCTCCAGACAATGAGTTGTTGGACAGATAGACCCTCTCAAGTCTTTGCATTCGACACAGTTCAGGTGGGATGGTTCCACTCAACCGGTTATTAGAAAAATTCAAAAGAGTTAGGTTGGCAAGATTTGAAATTTGAGGAGGTATGGAGCCATAGAAGCTATTCTGATCAAGATGAATTAGTACAAGATGGGAAAGTCCACCGATAGCAGACGGTATCACTCCACCAAGATTATTTCCTGCTAACTCTAGCTCGCGAAAGCTTGACAAATTGACTAAAGAAGCCATGAAAGGTTCAAGATTGGTGTTATTATCACGGCTAACGAAGCTATTATAAGACAAATAGAGAATCCTCAACTCCGGCAAGTTACGAACAACTTCTGATGGCAATTCCCCATTTAACATATTTGATTCCAAATCAAGCCATTCAAGTGTTGAGTAGTTGGCCAGAGCGTGCGGCACTGGACCCACTAATCTGTTAGACCATAGCATAAGGTATTTCAACTTGGTAAGCTTACACTCACTCTTCAGTGGGATTTCTCCAGCTAAAGAATTGTTAGACAGGTCCATATACTCCAAAAGCGAGGACTCGTTGCAAAAAGGTGATGCAGGAATGTGACCACCAAGCTCGTTACTTGACAAGTCGAGGTATATCAAACGAGGAAGAGAACCCAACTCTCCGGGAACATTTCCTTGGAGCATATTCCACGAGACACTGAGTTGTTTCAGCTGAAAAAGACAACCAAACTCTGATGGAATGTGGCCACGAAAGAAGTTCCTTGACAAATCAAGAATGGTTAGTGAAGAAAGATTGGCGAGAGCAGCAGAAATAGTCCCATGAAGTGACAGACCACTAAGATCAAGTACTGTTATACGATCACTAGCATTGTTGCATGTAACTCCTGTCCAGTTGCAGACATGAGCGTTCGAGGAGTTCCAGGTCTCAAGTGCACCTTCGGGGTCTAACACAACCCCTGACTTGAATGAAAGCAAGGAATTTCTTTCCTGAACAAGTTGAGCATTTCCTTCGCCAGAAACTTCTAACAAGACAATGACCAAACATAGAAAACAAAACCTGTAAGAGCCCATCATCAGTTTCAAGGCAAGAAAAAGCCAGACGCAGTTCACGAACAGAAATCGCTCAGCCATGGCTTTAATAAGCTCAACATAACACACACACACACACACCTGATCCTAAGACCACAAAAATTTTCCATATTCGTGCCTAACTGCCGTTGAAGGCTGTATAACGGCCGTTTGATGCCTGTTATTGACTACAAGCACAACCTCAAATAGCAGACCACCACGTATCTTGGCAAGTGGAAATGTCAGCAACCTTGTAACCATTGTGCTGTACATGTCAGCAAATAGGCCTAACATGTAACTAAGAAAAATAAAACAAATGTCTCTAAGGAAGGAGTGATCGAAACTTTATAATTAATTAAGAATTAGAATATTACTTTATAATTTTAATCAATGTTATTAATTAATTTCTAGTCTAACCCTTTCTTAAAATGTTTTTGTATATTCCAAAAAAATCATAAAATTGTGGAGAATAAATTCAAAATTTTAGAACATATTTATCCTGAAAATTTTATTTTATATTTAAAAATAATTTTATAAATAAGGCGGCCAACCAGGCTTCATTTTAAAAAAATAGTAATATATTTAGAACTAATACTTTATTTAAAAATTAGATCATAGTTATTAGTTATAAATAGAATTTATAAAAAATAATTAATTTATAAACAAGAGGAAGGAAAAGCAGCTTGGTTTGATTGATTATCAAATGGTTCATCAAAATATATGATTTAATATTTTTATTTATATTCAATAATTTATTTAATATGTATTCAAAAAATATTATTTTATGGAAGGGCAAAAAGAAAAAAGAAAAAAGGCTTTCGGTTGTGCCTGCCCTAAAATATATTATTTGTGTGTATGCCGTGGCTATATGCTAAAAATTAGTGGATGATGAGTTGTTTAGAGAAAAGATAATCTAGGTTAATGAGCATGCCTATGGTTAGAGAGTCGATTTGGCAATTGGATCTTATGTGTTCTAGGTACATTTGTCGGCTACTTACTGCATAAGATACAAAAAAGAGTAAAATGTAACTATTATATTTTATTGGGTAATATGGCACTTAAGGTTAAGGACACTGTAACAAGTGGTTATTTTCTTATTAAATTGATTTGTGATATTGGGGAAGAAGAAGTGATTATCTTGGACATAAACTTGCGAAGGGTTTGGATACTTCTAAATCTTAACATCTTGAATTTGGATTTCTCTAATTCATATATACTATAAGATGATAATAATACGGTAATGCTTATCAATGCGCAAATCCTACAGAGAACCTAATCTAGAGTTAATGACTCATTTTCAAAGACTGCCCATCTTCTAGTTCTACACGGCAACTTGGAATCAGCATCAGGTGAAAGCTGTCTCCTTCCACGACAGATGGCACCCCGAGTGCACTGAAACGAAAGGGTGTTCCAGTAAAGCCCAAGGAGACCATCTATGATTGGCATTCTTGACAAGACACTTAGCCAAGAAATCCTTAGCATCCTCGGGTATGTTACTGGGGATATAAGGTATTCGATCACTATAACCAATGAATTTCAGAAGATCCTGTTCGTCTTGGTAATTCCATGCAGGTACTCCAGTTATCATCTCCAACACTGTACAACCAAGAGCCCATATATCTGCAGCAGGTTCATACTTCCTCTCTCGAACTAGTTCGGGTGACATGTATTCATATGTTCCTTTCAACGGCGAAGAATCGTGATCTTTGTTGTTGAACGCCGTCCTGGCTAGCGTAAAATCGGCCAGTTTTGCCACAGAACGTCCAGAGACTGGGGCAAGCAATATGTTGTCCGGCTTAATATCGCAGTGAGCAAAACCCTGAGAATGAACATACTTGAGACCTTGCAGGATGTCCCTTGTGTAACGCCTGACATCGGATTCAGGCAAGCCACGTTTGGAGAATTTGAAGATCTCATGGCACAAACTTAATCCACTGCAGTACTCCAAAAGGATGTTGTAGAGTTTCCGACCATTACAGATCTCAGTTACTTCGTCTCCATAGCATTTTATCACGTACTCACTGTTGTTAAGCTTGCAGAGAACATCCTTTTCGTACTTGAGGAGGGAATAAGCCTTCAACGGTACAGATTTCACCGCAAGTTCAGAAGGAAAGTTGCCTTGTTGATTGGTCTGCTCTCTCCTTTTGGCCAAGAAAACAGTTCCTTGAGCTCCTTCTCCAATGGGGTTGAGCCTAAGCCAGGATACTCCATGTGACCTTGCCATACATCTACAGGAACGACCTGTACATTTGAAGACCGCAAACTTCGATGGCGCCGTCAAGGACCTCGGCTGCTTTTGAATCATGGATGTTTCTTCGTGGAACACCATTGTTGGAACTAAAAGCAATAAAAACTGAAACAAAAAGAAAAGAGTATTGTATTTGTGGAGTGAGTTTTCGCAATGTGAAGATCAATGGGAACTATACGTACGAAATAAATTCCAGTCTCGTTAATCATTCTAATATTTACGCACTGATCTCTAGTATTCCTAGTCCCGGTTGTGCTTTCGTTTCCTAGTTGTATTCGGTTTGCTTTTCCTAGTTTAACTCTGCCTTTCGTTTGCTTCGAGTTCTTTTTTTTTTTTTTCATTCCCCTTTTTACCATCCTCTTCCTGATCTCACAAGGAAATCCGGAACCTGACTGAGTCACTTATCTCCAGACTTTACCTCTATTTTTCCTAGTGTCATAAGGAGATCAAGGACTCTTGCAACAAGAATATGTGAAGTACACATACAAATCCTACAAGTGATTCTCAGTATCACATTTAGCTTCACACGGTTAGGTAAAGATATTTTTCACATTCATTTCAATAAGGTCGCTGACACATGTTAGTCTCACACATCACAATATCTTTCAGGAGGTTATGTGAATGTAATAGTGACCAAAAGGACAGCAGATTGTTTTGGAATCCTAACGTTGTCAATGAACACGAGTTTGTTTACTGGGAAACAAGAATGGTACATCAGTCAGTAAACCATTGTTTGTTGGCCAGATTACATAAAGCTTCCGAACCCACTTTATTCAATGTATAAGATCTAAAACTCAAGTCATTTTCTACGTGAATGTTGGTCTGATGTAATCAAGCAGTCTCGGAAAGTACATTCCATGAAATATAATTCCCTCAAATATGCAGAATTGAAGTACAAAACAGGGTAGAAGGAACTATCACGAGGAGCTGAATAGTTCTGGGGTTGAGACGGAGGTTCCTGATAGGAAGGATTTGATGAGTGTGAGGGAAAGTTTTGGCTTATGCAGAGGAACTTCATGGCCTGCTCCTCTTACCACAACAAAGGTTAGACCTGCGTACTCTTGGCTCCAACCACCCACCTGTTGAAGAAGGTTTTTACTTTTGTAGACAATGATGTCATAACCTTGATTAAAGCCTAGCATAGTATTTAATCTTCTTTACCTGGCCATCATTGTACCAGGCATGCCAAGGCTTCGTAGTTGGAAGCTTGAGAGCATTAATGCTGTACCGGGTAGATGTTACAGGGATGATGACATCTGTATCGCCACTGATATATGGTACAAAGAGAACAAAACAAGAACCATTTAGATATAAATCTGATATCAGATTAAATTAATACCTAGAAGAAACTCTACCCAAAAGATGAAAGAATACTGCTATAGCAAAGTTATTCATCAAGAAAGCTAGACAGTAAAATGGTTGCACACTGCTTTAGACAGAAACGGAATGTTGAATCAGGATGAAAAGGACTTAGACAACAAGAGAGACATCGCATGTTTCATTGGCATTGATTTTTCTAAATCTCCATACTGAAACAGCAACAAAGTTCTGCAAATTTCCTGGACAAAACTAATGTGCAAAGCCAAGGTATCGTAAATTTGTTGAAGCATAACAATCAGATACATAATGGTGTGCTATGAGATACCTGAAAATCCATATACGTAGCCCAAAACGTATAAGCTCATGATAGATATCTAGCACACTTCTAGGAGAATCCTTCCAATTTTCATTTATCAGGTCACTGCAAAGCATGAATTGGAGAGGAGTTATCAGGTGGATATGCACATATAGAACTTCGATCAAGATAATAATGGCTTCACAAATCCTATCAAATATTCTAGAAGAACGTATGAAAATTACAATGAGATTACTTCCTGCAAGTGAACCAAATGTAACAGCAAGTATGTTATACCAAGTAAAACATAATAAGAGAATTTTGGTACGTTTCAGACGGAGATACCTGCAAGTCTCCCATTTTGATTGTCCAAAATTTGGCGAAACATGAAGTGCTTTTTGGACGTCAGCCTGATTGAAATATATCGTTGAGTGCTCTTCAGTGCAAGGATCATACTTTTCACCGACATAGTGAACCCACTGTCATCGACATTGTATTCGTAATTGCATTAGATAAAAGTATCAAGCAATATAGCTGCTGAGATTCAGGATCATTCTTCAACAAGCAAAAAAATGATTTTACAAGTTTCTAAACTAAGCTGAGGTGTCATATTTTAAAGGCAAGGGAATACTAAAGCCATAGAACCATTTACAGGGTATTCAATCTGAAATCCGAACATGCTGTAAATGCAGTTAGCAGATGTTAAACATAAAGGGAATTAGAGAATCTCAGCTTTACATTTATTGAAGAACACAATTCCTGCAAAATGAATTTAGGATGCTGATTTAGAGTGACTAAGACAGCTTATAAAGTGAGTACTCACATGCTTCCGTTTCCGCAGCCAACTAGATTGGCTGACGTTACTCTTACAAGGTGGAGTGAATAAGCTATATGGATCAACGTTTCCAAGCTCATTAT
The DNA here is from genome assembly GCA_027563575.1 of Erythroxylum pedicellare. NCBI lineage: Eukaryota > Viridiplantae > Streptophyta > Magnoliopsida > Malpighiales > Erythroxylaceae > Erythroxylum > Erythroxylum pedicellare. Next base: position 268,179 of record JAOQMP010000008.1, read on the forward strand.
ATGCAACTTCTGTAATCTTATTGCAAGCTTCTGAGGCATGGATAAACGATTCAAAGTCACAGAGAAGATTGAGTTTCTGATATGTCTGGTCAGAAATTAAACCAGCAGTCCACATAAACTGAAAAAGCCCCAGGTGGTCATGGTAGTCATCTGTCAGCGCATTTCCCACCTGCATCACGAATTGATCTGAGTCTTTTGATTTATTTGGGCAGCACTTGAATGATCGGACATTTATGCATTTTGAGTTTTAAGTGTAAAGGGCCTACCATAAAGCCTTTCAGATTGATCTTGTCCTTTAGTACTAGATTGGCCCATACAATGGCTTGGCTCAATTGAGGAACATAGTGTCCTGAAACACATATTCAAGTTTCAGAACCATATTATAAAGAACATAAAAGCTGCTACAAATTCAGAAATCTTAGTAACAGATATGATAGCATAGTATACAGTGCAAAGTCTCTTTGCAGATGGTAGCAGGATAGGGAGATACTACTTGGCATGTAACATCTCTTACAAAGCCTTCAGGACTTTTACCCATTCAATGAACAAGGCAAGAAAGAAAAATAATTTTAGAAGTGCTACTCTGAGGCATCGGTGTAACCTTTTTAAGATCCAGCTTCTATTTGTATAAAAGCATTAGGTCATTCTAATTGTTGGTTGGATGTCCGAATTGCATTTAAATGATATGGACCTTCTATTAGAACATTTTCAGGGTAATTGCAAGACAAGGTTTTTATGGAAGTGAATACTAAACCAAAGTGTTTGACGCGGGCATTCAGGGAGTACGGTGTCACCGCAATCAATACTTTCAGTTTTATACTTTGGTATTAGATTTATTTTGGGATACCACTTCTGACTCGATAGAACACTAAATACTCATCTACCTCCATAACTCTCCCCACTGATGTAGAAATCCCTTCCCTTATATTGAGGGAAACGCTCAAACCACTTCAGTAAAAATGCCAGTGAATCCGCAGCTGCAACAAAACAACAAGGTGGGTAAAGGTGGACAAGCTAGCAATAACGAACCAAAGTTAACGGCCAATTACAAGATAGATAGTTGTGTATCAGTACCAGTCCTTTTGTCCCCATTGCTTAGCACATCAGAGGAAGTATTTGAATAGGAAAAGCCAACTCCAACAGGGGAATCAAGAAACAAGATGTTGGCGACTGCAAAGTGTCAAAATTACTGGGATATTATTCCAAACTCATTGGAATTATAGTAATATGTCTTAACTTTAGGAGAAAATCAAAGGCACAAGTTGGGGTAATCTATTCCCAAAACCTTTTAACAAACCAACAACGACAATCCATTAGTTAAATAGAGGATTCTTTTAGCAACAATTAGCATATTTAACCAACTAACACTGCCACAACAGAAAACGGAAGATGTGGGCAAAGCATTGAATAAATTTGAAACAGTAAGAAAAGGAAAAAAAATGAAGAGATGTATCAGACTTCTACAAGAAGGTAAATAGGTAGCATAGAAAGCAGTATTCTTCATCTATACCTTATAAGTAGGGACAGCCAATAGGCAACAGGTTTAATTACCAACAGTTTTACTTGCCAATATCAAAATGACACGATTTTGATTACCTTTATTCCAAGAATATGGATTCAGATAAAGAGTCTTCCCATCTATTTTGACATGAAAGGGGCCTATCTCCTCAGCCTCTCCGAAAGCTATGGAAGAACATCCAGGTCCTACAGATGAAAAAACCCTTTTCATGAAAGATAAACGTACATCTTCTTGAAGCAGAATAAAGAAAATGAAGCTAAAATGGTTCCCAGTACCGAGACACCCTTTTGATCCTAAAGATTGAAGAATACAAGCAGTTAGATATGAAGACTAGTCGCTGCTTTACTATTAATAAATCAAATAGTTTCCAACCAATAAAACTGCTGAAAGCACTGACAAGTAAGCACCTAAAAAGCGATAAGCAAGTACTATAAAGCAGCCACAGTACGGATTGGGAATGATTACAAAGCAAGTGAAAGGTTAAGCCTTTACAAGGAATAGATTAAAAGCCAATTATCCATATAAATAGAGAAACAGGAAAAAGCAAACAAAAAGTGATAAAATAAGGAAAGCAGATTGAAAAAAATAATCTTTTTATCAAATTTTGACCTCCGTTGAGCCAAAGGACAAGAGGCTTGGAATCAGGGTCCTCAGCAGCCTCAAAGAACCAGTAAAAGAGAGCCCTCCCATGTTCTTCGTTAACAGTGACATATCCAGCGTAGTGTGCAAAACTAACATTGCAGCTCAGGCCAGGCAAATCTTCGACTTTGTCCATTTTTTGCTGAGAAGGTATGTCTTCATCAGACGTGGACGACTCTATAGCACAGAAGCCGACTTGGAAACTCATCAAAGTTATGGTGAGAAGGAAGATTTTGAAGCTCTCAAGTGCCCACTTGGGGTTTGCCATTTCTCAGAGGTCGTAATGAGGAGGGTTGATCAATCGTGTTAGATAGAATTATAAATAGACATGAAGAGAGAAATCGTATGGAAAGCAAGATGGGCTATTGATTGTAACACCAGCACGGTTCCTCTTTCTTCTTGCTCTTGGTCGTTGAGTTCAACGCCATTTTGGGTCCACTATGACCAATAAAGCTTGATTCTTTTTCCCCTTTTTGCCCTTTTACAATAACAGAACCGTGAAATAAAGCCTGATAAATCAAGAGAAAAAGCAAACTAAAAACTCAGTGAGTGCGAGTGTTCTATTTACGTATATGGGTATGCAGAAACTTTGAGTTGGCACCAAAAAAAACAATCCTTCTTGAGTTTCGTACCAGACGAGGCGGACTAACTCAGGCATTGTACATGGGAAAGCCGGGAAAGGTCGTTAGGTGCTTCTCAATTTTTTATGATTCTTAGTGATGGTGGCCACTGTAAGAAACAATCTGTTGCTGTAACTTGCAGAAAAAGTTTAACCGACTTTTTGGTTCAGCTTCTGGAGGTAAATAAGTACTTTTTTTTACCGCAAAAGTTGTTTTTAAAAAAACTGCATGTTTGACTGGAAAATTCAAAATCACTTTTTTCATAAAAATGATTTTTCTGGAAGCTAAAATACAGCTTTTTAAGAAGCTCAAATTTGGAGCTTTTAAAAAAAGTACTTTTTCAGACAGATTTTTCAGATCAATTAATGAACCTATTTTTTAGTCCCTTTTACTTTTATGTTTT
>JAOQMP010000008.1:327069-349282 GCA_027563575.1 Erythroxylum pedicellare
TTACTGAATTATTATTGTTAGAGTCCTAGTTAGAGTTATTAGATATAGTCATTGTTAAACTTGAAATATGATTGTTAGAGTCCTAGTTAGAGTTATTAGTTAGAGTTATTGTTTAAGTTAAATAGTAGTAATTTAGTTTATCAAGAATTAGTTTTGTAAGCCAATAATGATATGGGCATATTTCATGTTTTATGTGACAGCAATTTACCTTATAATACAGAAGATTGTTTGGCCTCTATTCCTCTATTTTTTTGCCTCTTTCGTATTTTTAGCTGTCCAACAAAGTGATATTAGAGCTAAAAATCAGTTTAGCCACCGCCATAAGATATACAGAAGCGCCAAAAACTGTATTTTGAAGGTGTTCCACAGTAAAAACCAAGATGAATGGAATGTTACTGTTTCAATTTCCGAAACTTAACAAGGAGAATTATGACAACTGGTGTATCAGAATAAAAGCATTGCTAGGATCACAAGGTGTGTGGGCTATTGTAGAAAAATGCTACAATCATCCGGAACGTGAAGAAGTGTTAATAGTAGAAAAGGAAGCGCTACTGAAAGCTAAAAAGAAGGATCATCAAGTGCTCACTCTTATTCATATGTGCTTAGATGAAAATATGTTCGAAAAGGTGTCAAGAGAAGCGTGAGAGATTTTACATAATTGTTTTGAAGGAAAAGACAAAATAATTCAAGTACGCCTGTAGACTTTGAGATGTGAATATAAAAATCTCATGATGACGGATTCTGAATCTATAGAAGAGTATTTTGGCAGAGTCTTGACTATTGTGAATCAATTAAAGAGATATGGAGAGCCGATGGAAGACGTTCGAGTGATTGAAAAATTCTTCAATCGCTAATTTTAAAATTTGATTACATTGTGACTGCCATTGAAGAATCAAATGATTTAGATTCAATGTCTATAGATCACCTTTTGGGTTCGTTACCAACCCGTGAAGAGAGATTGAAGAAAAGAGAAAATCTGGATGCTCAATAGTTGCAGGCAAAGTTGAATTTAAATGAAAAAGAAGACAATTAACATCAAGGATATAGTAGAGGACGAGGCGACAGAGGTCGTGGTCGAGGCTAGAATTGTGAAAATCTGACTCTTCGAATGACAACGAAGAGTCAGATTTTCAGTAACAATATCCAAGAAGACATGGTAGAGGTGGATCAATTTAATGAGGTCATGGTCAAAGATCCAATATACAATGTTACAATTGAGAAAGATTTGGTCACTATGCATCGAAATGTAGATGGAATTCAAATGAAGAAGAAAGTGCAAATTGTGTTAAGGTTGAAGAAGATGATGATGAAGCATCTGATTATTAACGTGCAATGGTGACAAAGAAAGGAGTTAGGAGTCTTGGTATCTCCACTCAGGAGTCAGCAATCATATGACTGGTAATGAAGATTTATTTTATAGTCTTGATGAATATTTTAAAGGCAATATTTCTTTTGGTGATAAAACTAAAGTTCCAATCAAAAGTAAATGAGAAATTTTGATTAAACTGAAGAATGGAGATCATCAATTTATATCTTAATTTTATTATGTTCCTGCTTTGAACACAAATATATTGAGTATTGGAAACTTTTGAAGAAAGGCTATGAAATACAGATGACAAAGAGTGGATTGGTTATGCGAAATGGAAAAGGAAGATTGATTGCAAAAGTCCCAATATCGAAGAACATGATGTTCATACTGAAGATCAATAAAGATAGTCCTATATGTTTAAAAACTACTACGAATGATTTGTCATAGTTGTGGCATCTTAGGCTTGGCCACTTGAATTTCAATGGATTGGAGCTATTGTATAAGAAAAGGATGGTATACGGCTTGCGTTTTATAAGTTATCCTGATCAAATTTGTGAAGGTGAGCTTTCCGAAGAAGTCTCTATCTCGAGCTACACAACCACTCGAATTGGTGTACATTGATATATGTGGTCCTATCGCACCAAGTTCATATGAAAAAAACAAGTACTTTTATTGTTTATTGATGATTATACTCGTAAGACTTGAGTTTATTTTTTGAAGGAAAAATCTGAAACATTTGAAGCGTTTAAGAAATTTAAAGCTCAAGCTGAGAATAAAAATGATTATCTAATTAAAGTAATTCACAGAGATCGAGGAGGTGAATTCATGTCAAATAAAATTTAATTAACTATGTGAGTATCTTGGTATTCAACATTCTTTGACAGTTCCTATATCATCTCAGCAAAATGGAGTTGTGGAGCGTAAAAATAGAACTATTCTTGACATGGATCGTAGTATGCTGAAGAGTAAGAGAATGCCAAATGAGTTTTGGGCTCAAGTAGTGGTATGTGCAGTGTATTTGAATAATCGTAGTCCTACAAAGAGTCTAATGCAAATAACTCCACAAGAAGCATGGTGTGCAAGGAGCTAAGTATTTCGCACTTAAGAGTATTTAGAAATATTGACTATGTACATATTTCTGATGAAACAAGAAGCAAGTTGGATGATAAGAGTCAGAAGTTCATATTTATTGGCTATGCTGAAACTTCAAAAGGGTATAAATTTTACAATATTCAGAATGGAAAAACAATCATTAGTAGAGATGTTGAGTTTGATGAATAAAGCTCATGGGAGTGGAATGTACCACATGATGAAAATTATGAATTTCTTCGTTTGTTTGATAAATTTTTTGATGCAGATAAGTCCCAAAATCAAATTGTTACTGATGCTATACCGCAAACTCCTCCACATGAAGTTCAAACAACTCAAACAATTATGTCTCCACGAAGCTCCTCCGAGAGACCACATCGTATGCAGAATTTAGAAGAAATATATAAAGTACCATAAGAAATCAATAATTCTACTCTGTTTTGTTTGTTAGCAGATATGGAACTAATGACGTTTGAAGAAGCTGTCAAAGGCGAAAAATGGAGATTTGTCATGGATGAAAAGATGAAAGCAATTAAAAAAAATAATACTTGGCGGTTGATAGATGTTCCAAAAAGAAAGCAACCTGTAGCAGTAAAGTGGATTTATAAAGTGAAGAAAAATTTAAAAGGAGAAGTAGAGAAGTACGAAGCTCGACTTGTTGCAAAAGAATTCACTCAAAAAGCTAGAATTGATTATGATGAAGCCTTTAATCCAGTTTTTCATGATAGAAGTAAACATACAGACACTAAATACTATTTTAAAAGAGAATGCATTAGGAACAAAGAGATTCAATTGAAACATGTGACATCTAAAGATTAAGTTGCCGATATATTTACCAAAGCTTTAAAATGTGAAGATTTTTGCAGATTGAGAGCTATTCTAGGAGTTATTATAGGTTGAATTACTAGTTTAATAGAGGGTGTTAGATAATAAACTTGAATTTTGATTGTTAGAGTCCTAGTTAAAGTTATTAGTTAGAGTCATTCTTAAACTTGAGTTATGATTGTTAGAGTTATTGTTTAAGTTAAATAGTAATAGTTTAGTTTATCAAGAATTGGTTTTGTAATTCTATATTTATATGGGCATATTTCATGTTTTATGTGATAGTAATTTACCTTATAAGACAGATCTTTGTTTCTTTAGCCCATTCCGTATTTTTTGCCGTCCAACAATTGCAAACATGTTTCTTCTTTTCTGCCTAATTTATTCCTTTTATCTTTCTAGGTTGAGTTGGCTGACAAGCTTCCTCATGTGCAATCTCTTTGCATACATGAGATGATAGCTCGAGCCTACAAACACATACTGCAGGCTGTAGTTGCAGCCACAGATAATGCTGCTGACTTGGCTGTGTCAATAGCGTCATGTCTAAATATCCTGTTGGGGACACCTTCAGCTCAAAATGGGGATGCAGAGGCTATAAATGATGAGAAGCTAAAATGGAAATGGGTCGAGACATTTCTTCTCAAAAGGTTTGGATGGCAGTGGAAGCATGAAAGCCATGAAGATCTAAGAAAGTTTGCCATTCTTCGTGGGCTGTCCCACAAGGTTTGACTTCATCACGCTTTTGTAAGCCCTAAACGTATTTCCACATTAAGATTATAACCTGTAATTTTTCAGGTTGGACTAGAGCTTCTTCCTCGGGACTATGAGATGGAAGGTGCTTCTCCGTTTCGGAAGTCTGATATCATTAGTATGGTCCCCGTCTACAAGGTAAGACCGCGATTGCTCACGTAAACAATGAGGACTAGTAGTAGGAATTTATATTGCTCTGCTTATGGAAAAAATTGAGAAATTCTGCAGCATGTTGCGTGTTCATCCGCGGATGGACGTACATTGTTAGAGTCATCCAAAACTTCCCTGGATAAAGGCAAACTGGAGGATTCTGTCAACTATGGCACCAAAGTATGAGCCCGTTTTTACTTGTCTATTTTGTCTTCTTCTTTCCTGTAGTTATTTGTTAGTTCTCTTCTATAAGTGAATAATTATTTGAAAATGTCTCAATCTATTTTGAAGGCACTCTCAAAACTGGTATCAGTCTGTGGTCCTTATCATAGAATGACTGCAGGTGCATACAGTCTTCTGGCTGTAGTGCTCTATCACACCGGAGATTTCAATCAGGTATGTCCATTATGTTTATCGATGCTTCCAGATGACTGGAGAAGCTCAGTACCATAGTACTCACCAAGAATTGTTCCTTAGTATATGATCTCTTTGTTCTTCACTTCATTCAGGCAACAATTTATCAGCAGAAAGCTCTGGATATTAATGAGAGAGAGCTTGGCCTTGATCATCCTGACACAATGAAAAGCTATGGAGATCTTGCCGTGTTTTACTACCGTCTTCAGCATACAGAATTAGCCCTGAAGTATGCTTCGTTAACTTATCTTCCCCGAAAATACTATCTATAGGGGTCCTCGTGATTATTCCTTGTTCCGTTCTAGGTATGTCAATCGTGCCTTATATCTGTTACATTTAACGTGCGGGCCATCGCATCCAAATACGGCTGCCACCTACATCAACGTAGCAATGATGGAAGAAGGATTAGGAAACGTCCATGTTGCTCTTAGGTACCTCCATGAGGCTCTGAAATGTAATCAGAGACTACTTGGAGCTGACCATATACAGGCAAGTCCTCCTCCTCTCTCATCTACGTACACACACACCTATCACTTATGGTGCAGCATGCATCGACGTGTAGCAGCTTCTATTCCTTTCATAATTTTGACACTTTTGTGGCTTATATAGACTGCCGCCAGCTACCATGCCATAGCTATCGCTCTCTCCTTGATGGAAGCTTACTCACTGAGTGTCCAGCATGAACAAACTACTCTTCAAATACTGCAGACCAAACTTGGTTCTGAGGACCTGCGCACACAGGTAATGTAACTCTTTAACATTCAGCCCCCACATTCTGGTTAAGTGATGAGATTTCCTACTCCATATCTTTGTACATCCACCTTTCCAGGATGCTGCTGCTTGGCTCGAGTATTTTGAGTCCAAGGCTTTGGAGCAGCAAGAAGCTGCACGCAATGGCACCCCAAAGCCAGATGCTTCGATTTCCAGCAAAGGTCATTTAAGGTAGCATCTGGCTGGTGCTTAATATATAGTTCATATTCATCTGAAATGGTAGAGTTGGGGTTTTTATGCTTCCACTTCCAAGCTTATGTTGGTCAAAGTAGACAAGTGTACTCCGATTTTGATAGTTGCAGGTTCTAACTGTCGGCTTATCCGTTAGTTGACTCCAAATTGAGAAATATGAGCAAACAATGTGACGTACTCTTAATGAACGAACTAATCACAGTGGACAATTGAGTTTGAGAACTGTGTGGATTATTGAATGTTGGCAATTAAATGTAGCATTTCTCCTCCCGTTACAGTGTATCGGATCTTTTGGATTACATAACCCCTGATGCAGAAATGAAAGCAAGAGAGTCCCAAAAGAAAGCTCGAGCAAAGGTCAGACTGCGACCTGGACTCTTCTATTATATTCTTGATGTTGACTTGATCAATTCTTTGTTACATTAAAGCAAACAAGTTTCCTTCCGTTATACAGGTTAAAGGTAGGACAGGCCAAAACTGGGAAACAGCTGTTGATGAGTATCAGAAAGATGAAACCTTGTCGTCAATTTATCATGCTGTAGAAATTTCAAGTGATAAGGAAAATAATTCTGGAGTTCAATTGTCAGAATCTAGAAAGGAAGAAACAGATTCAAGCCTCCCACATCAGGCTACCTTTGAAGTGGCACAAGAGGATAACTCGGATGAAGGGTGGCAAGAAGCTGGTCTGAAGGGTCGCTTACCTGCAGTTCGTAAATCATCTGCTTCACGAAGGCCAAGCCTAGCAAAGCTAAATCCGAATTTTACGAATGCATCCCAGTCATCAAGATTCCGAGGAAAGACCTCTAACTTTACATCTCCAAGGACATCCCCGAATGATTTGTCTGCTTCAGCTGGACTCAATATACCTGTTCCCAAAAAGTTTGTTAAGAGTGCTAGCTTCAGTCCAAAAGTAAGCAATTCTAGTGCCCCAGCTGGTGGAGCACAAAAATCAAGTAACCCTAAGTCAGCTCCAACTACTCCTTCATCAGATCAAGTTGCCAAATCACCTTCAGTGACTAGTTCAACCAGTGTGCAGACAGCTGGAAAACTTTTCTCCTACAAAGAAGTTGCTTTGGCACCTCCAGGGACAATTGTGAAGGCTGTAGCGGAACAGTTTCCAAAAGGACATGTACCCACAGAACCAAGTTCTCAGGTGACACTTGAGCCAGTTGCATCAGAGCTCAATCATGAGGTACCGCAAAAAGGAGCTGAAGAAAATATTCTCAAACCTGAAGATAAAAGACAGCTTCAGGTTTCTGGCAAAAGTCTTGGACAAGAAGAGCAGGAGAAAGAAGGAGAAGGTGTAGTGATTAGAGAACCTATGGAAGAAGTAAAAAATGCCACTGTCGATCATAAAGAAGTAGAAGCTGAAACAAGTAAATTCGAAACTGCTGGTCATGAAGTTACAAAATGTGACACTGCAAATTCTGCAGATTCAGAACAGGAGAACGTCGATGCGTCCGTGGATGCAGATAATGTGGATTCTGGAGTGGGCAGTCGCACAGCACTTTCTCCTGATCTTGAACCAATTTCTGGTTCCACTGAAAATGCAAATTCTATACTGGAGAAAGATGCTTCAATTCCTGAGAAAGTAGTAGAAGAAAATCCTCAGGATCTATCCAATAGCAACTCTATTGGTAACCCATCGGTAGCTGAAGGAGAAAAGCAAGATGAAGCAGAAACTGGAACGGAGACAACCAAGAAACTTTCAGCAGCTGCACCACCATTTAACCCATCCACAGTCCCAGTTTTTTGCTCAGTTACAGTTCCAGGAGTCATAGATCATGGAGGAATTCTTCCTCCACCAGTGAACATTTCTCCTATGCTTACTGTCACTCCTGTCCTCAGATCACCTCATCAATTAGCAACAGCTAGGGTTCCCTACGGCCCAAGGCTCTCTGGTAGCTACACTAGATCTGGAAATCGAGCTCCAAGAAACAAAGCGAGCTTCAATAACTGTGAACATGCTGGAGATGGGAGTCACTTCAGCCCTCCTAGAATAATGAATCCCCATGCAGTTGAATTTGTACCTGGTCAGCCTTGGGTTTCAAATGGCTATCCCGCGTCACCAAATGGTTACTTAGCTACCACAAACGGCATTCCTGTGTCTCCAAACGGATTCCCCTTGTCTCCAACCGGTATCCCAGTGTCACCTAATGGACATCCAGTATCACTTAGCGGAATCCAAGTGACACAAACCGGGTTTCCTTCAGGTCCAGTTAGTTCAGTATACTCGGTAATGGCTGCTGATATTGGTAACCAGATCATAGGAGAAGTTGCTACCGAGAGCAGTGTTGGAAGTTGCCGAATAGAAGGAGAAGAACATACAGAAGAGTCAAAGACTCTTGAAGAGAAAGATGAATACGCACGTCCTGAAATTGATGAGAAGCCTAATATGGCAAAAGAAAACTGCGCTAGCATTTCAAGCGAGGGGAAACCAAGCAAATGTTGGGCAGATTATAGTGATAATGAAGCTGAGGTTGTCGAGGTTACAGGTTAAAGAATTAACGTAGTTTTTGCGGACCATGCTGGGTCGCAGTGAGGAATGGTAAGCTTTTGAACTTGGAAATGAGAATATTTTTCCCGAGACACTTTGATTTTGCTGCAACAAGGAGGACTTGATGGGGTTGCATGCCTCCTAAGAAAATATACCATGACCATAAAATAGCTGCTGAGTAAGTTCTTTATTAGCTTAAAGTCGCATGCCGTTGACTTTTTTGCCCTTCTTTTTTCTGCTACTACATATATATATATATTGTTGCTATCAAACTAAGACAAAATACCCTCCAGGAACAATGACCAAATTGATGGTCTGCGGAGATAAAAAAATCAATTAGTCATTATGATTCATTATGAGTTGATAGATTTTAATTAGTCATTCTAATTTCTAGTGCCACTCAAACACGCCCTCTCTACCCAGCTCCTACTTTCTCTCTCGATACTGCTCTACCCTATCTTTTGCTTCTCTATGCTCATGTTCCAACATTAATACTACTAAATTTGATCAATGATGAGAATTTTACCATCTTTTACTCCCTGGAAATGGACATAAGAGGCTTATTTTCCATGGAAAACCACGGTTCCTGATGATGCTTTTAACTACTTATTCTTAATATATGTCAACAATTTTTAGTTGACAATTAACATGTTTCTGAACGCAAGTATACATCTTTATAATTTCTTTTACAGTCATAATTCCATTTTATTGTGTGCTTGGATGGAAAGGTAAATGGATATTGAAGATGAGTTAACATCTTACCTGACAAGCATCATCGTATATGCACATGAAATGGTACAAATTTTGTTTTTTTTAAGAGAAAGATGGTGTCTCGAATGAAAAATTATAGGGCAGGCCTTAAATCCTTGTTCTTTGTCAATACCACAAAAAATGGGTCTTAATCATTATTTGACGATAACAAGTTTAATCACATGAAACATTACTTAAGTTGACTTATACATATATAACATACGTCATACATAACACAAAACTCGTCCAAACCTTGGTTTATCATTACATATCTAAGTTAAATATTGATATCCATACTATCTTTAATATCTGGATAGTTACTTAATCAATGGAGAAAACAAATCAACCCAATTAACCCAATACGGATGACTCTTGTATCCCATGGTATAAAGGCCTGAAAGGAATATGCAGAACACAATGGTCTCCTCCTTTTCATTCTTTCCAAATTTCTCTTAGTTTATGTTTATGTTCCTTAATCTCTCTACTGTTTACTAAATTAAGTTGAAGCAATATTGTCCTTGAATTTCTTTGCACTAATTAAGCTCATGTTGGGGATTGTAAATACAAATATGATATGATCTATGCACTTCTTTTGGGGTTCAATTCTTCACTTCTCATTATTGTAGTTAACATAGAATTATTATAACAGATAATCTAGTCTTCTTTTATAATACTAATAAATTTGCTTGTAATTAAAAGGGGTTACAAATTTCCTTAATTATATTATTCCCGATTGTTTGTTAGAAAACTAGTAATCCACCTTCCTAATATGGTTAAAACAATAAAATAATAAAACACTTGTATTCAAGAATATTTGTTAATTACAAATGATTGTCTTGTACCCTAAAGGGGAAGAGGTAATCATTAAGGCTATGTTTGGTGGACGGTTAGTAATGAAATGGATCGAAATGTAATATTATTCTATCGTTTGGGATAAGGGTTTACAATAGAAATAATCGCCTTCTATCATATTCCATTCTAAACACTTATTTGAAGGTTTAAGATGAAATGTAAAATAATAAATATGAACTCTCTAATATGTCTTTTAAAAAATTTATAATACCAATTATACCCTCAACCGTAATAACAAGTAACAAGACAAATACATCTCATTCTATTAAGAGTAGAATAGTCATTCATTATTATTATACATATATTACATTATACATTCCATTCTATCTACCTTTTAAATATCATTTCACTGTATTAAATTATGAATCATTTTATCGTGTCAAATATCAAACTTATAATATTATATCTATTTACATTTCATTTTATTAAAGACCTTACGATCAAACATAACTTAAAGTTAAAAATTTGAAACAAATTTAGATATGTTTTTTTGTAAAACTGAGCAAAATTTTAATTAAATTAGAACCGGATGTTATCATAGAATTGTAATTAACTTTAAAATCGTGCTATCTTTTCCTATTTACCCACATAGGTAATTCAACAAGTAAACCTCTTCTAATAAATTCCATAATATATCCTTTTATATTTTGCAATCCATAAAATTATCAAGTACATATGCACACCTCTCCATGTTCTCACAATGAAAAGTTATGCAGAATCAACTTTTGACCATTTATACAGGATTGTGAGTAATAGAACATTAATTAGTCTGATTAGAAAATATAGTACATTAATTAGCATAACAAGCAGAGTGCTTCCATTAATGACAATGCTATATTCAATGCCAAGGATTCATACTAATCAACCGATCATTTGCATGTATGAACGTGTTATAAACAGTTCTTTTGAATACTAATTAATCCTGATAAACCAGTTGTTTGCATGCAGAAGTCACTAATAATCAAAACTAAACATCAACCAACGCGGCTAATTTTGACCGGGTTAACCTAATGTGGTGTTAGTAAAATTATGAATTAAGACCTAGAAAGATGATTTAATCAGTAATATTAACTTCCAAAGATGTTACTTAATTTTAATTCATTAAATATTTTTATTTAAATTATATAATCACATTTAAAAGGTATCTCAATATAGAAAATGAAATTTAATTTAATCAATTTTAGGAAAATTAAAAAAAAATGCTTCACATCTTAGCTATTAAAATTTAATTAATATTTAAAGGTCTGAATGTTTATTAAACAATTATAAAAATGGTGTGCTGTAATCATGTTACACATACAGAAGTCCTTTCAATTAAGGCAAAGTAGAGCCCAAGCCCTTTGATTCAGATAGCGACGTTTATGGATTTATTACATCAATGCAGCTGTGGGAAGAACCCATCAGTACCGGTTGAAACAGACTGAACCGTCTTCGACTAACGTAGGACTCAATTCAACAATGCTTGAAGCTTGATCTCAAGATTTGTCTGAATTCATATCACCATCTTCTCTTTTTCTACTTCTTTATTATTATTTTTCTCATATTAAAACAACTGTACTTGTTTGTATTGTTATTACTATATTTATATATTAATATAGTCGATGACAAAGTGAATACAGCATATAATGAATTAAAAAACAATGGGTTGGGTTGACAAAATGTAATTAGCAATGCATAATAATAAGAGATTAGAGAGTGCCAAATTAGCAGGATTTTTCACAGCACCATATTAACACAAAAAGACAAGCGAGTATGGAGCAAATGAGCCGCTTGTAGACGGCCAGAAACAGCTTTCTCAGCTTAGCCGGCCAACTTATTCTCCTTCTTGAATTCCTTTATAAGGCTCACTTGGAGGACTCAGTCATGTATCTCCCGTTTTAGTCTTCTTCTACAACTGTAATCCGACTTTTGGTTGCTCAGTTTCATGGGGAAAGTAACAGAACAAAAGCAGAAAGTCACAGCAAATTATACCACTGATAAACCTACTACTAGTTTTTCCGCTAACAGTGATGGAGTGACCAAGGTTAAACGAACAAGACGAACTGTACCTCGAGACTCCCCTCCTCAACGAAGCTCCATCTATCGTGGGGTTACAAGGTGGTGAAGTTTGATTTGATTGTTTTCTTTCAATTCCCATTTTCGGTAGACTGAGCTGTTTGTGGAATGATTGTTTCAGGCATCGGTGGACGGGTCGATATGAAGCTCACTTGTGGGATAAGAATTGCTGGAATGAATCACAAAACAAGAAAGGAAGACAAGGTTGGTCTTCTTCATCAGCTTGTTCATGATCTGTATCTCTCTTCTCATCAATAAACAGTTCGTGATGAATTATATTAAGGCAATTGGGCTGACATTTTTCTTTTACGGTCTCGGGTTGGTGGCAACTGATGAACTTCGTGGATATGCAGTGTACCTCGGTACGTACAGTCACCAAACACCAATGTACTTTCATCAGTAATAGTTGAAGGTTGTATATAGAACCTGATCGAACCATGTAACTTTTCAGGTGCATATGATGAAGAAGAAGCAGCAGCTCATGCTTATGATTTAGCAGCACTCAAGTACTGGGGCCAAGACACCATTCTTAACTTTCCGGTAAATCGGAATACAAGTATTTAAGAAAACACAAACTTTGCTAAAACTGAAGTGCTTTGTTCATATTGGAATTAAATGGCAGTTGTCCACATACCAGAAAGAGCTGAAGGAAATGGAAGGTCAATCTAGAGAAGAATACATCGGGTCCCTGAGAAGGTACTTTGAGCATGTTTAAGAAGAGATTGGAACTGGTCTATCACAATTAAGTCTGACAACACTCTTGGCTTTGCATTTTTTATAGGAAGAGCAGTGGATTTTCTCGTGGAGCATCAAAGTATAGAGGTGTGGCAAGGTAATAATTAAGAATCATCATTCAATTTCGTAACTCATTTTAAGAATAATTGTTGAAATTAACGAATTAAATGCTAGTTTTTTCATATATTATAGTTAATTATGCTTTCAGGATCTTAACATTTATAAACTCTTATGTTATGATATGTCCAGACACCATCATAATGGAAGGTGGGAAGCTCGGATCGGTAGAGTGTTTGGCAATAAGTACCTTTACCTCGGAACATACGGTAATCCTTGTTCGATGTTTCCGGTAATTCTATGTTTTTGTTAACTGAAAAAACTAAAAAAACCGAGGAACTTTTAATATTCAAGAAATGAGCTTGCCCACCTTAATCATATGATTAAGCAAAATCTTCAAGAGTTTCTGAACTTCTCTCAATATTAAATTCTATTGGACTAAGTAAACATATGCATTTCTCCTTGTTCAGTTTCAATAGCAAATGACAACTAAGCTTATTCGAAAATCCAGTTATTTGCTTGCTCAAACACATGGAGTTATTTAGTTATGGAAGGAGTTGATCAACCCCGAACTAAAAGGTGTTCTAAGTACATATAACTATTTCACAGTTTGAATCGAATTCTTCCTTTCATTTTTTGCTACTAATTTACATTATAGTTTCTATTAAAAATATAATTTATAAATTAGAATAAAAGACATAAATCTTTCGTGTAATTTTAAAAACTTTAGATCTTTAAAATTTTAAAAAAATTATCTTAATGTTGCTTATTACCATAAATTTATGAGATAAAATAAATCTTAAAGACGATTCCCATATGTATCTCAGTGATATGCTTATGTCATAGATCGTTTGTCTACTTGACCTCGAGTTCTTATTTTAATGGTGTATCTGTCGCAGCTACACAAGAAGAAGCTGCCACCGCATACGATATGGCTGCTATAGAGTACCGTGGACTAAACGCCGTCACCAATTTCGACCTCAGCCGCTACATCAAGTGGCTGAAACCTAATCAAACTGGAAATAATAACGGTGGTAACAGTAACGTCGATAACGACACTAGTCTAAACCCTACTTTGACCACTAGTTCAAGTACTCCTACACCTAATCAACAACTTGGACTGAGCTTCCTTCACAATCAACAACCCTACCAACCTTCTCAAGCAACTAACGGCGAGATTAACTCCGCCCAAACACCGCGGACGGGGAGCGCCACCTCAGCGTTGGGCCTACTCCTTCAGTCATCCAAGTTCAAGGAAATGATGGAGATGACATCTGCGGCGGACTGCCACACAACGCTGGCGGAGTTGGAGCAACCGCCAGAATGGCGCCACTTCCCGGAAGACATAGCCAACTACCTGGAATGCCAAGGTTCAAGCAACTACGGAGAAGGAGGAGAGCATTCGATATTCAGCGACGTAAACTCCTTCCTGCCACCCATGTTTCAATGCGACTTCGACTCTTGAAAAGAGAAAGAAACTAGAGGGGTTTACGTGCTTCCGTGCATGACCAAGGACCTTTGTCAGATTCTTACAAGGTACGTAGGTTCTTTATTAATATAACAGAACACATAAAAAATGGCCTCCCGGCAGTGGCTCATCCTCCACACGCGGGGGAGAATCGTATGATCAGATCATCAGCTTTTTTAGTTTCTTAATTTTCTTAATCAACTAGAAAACGAACAGAAGAAAGATCAAAGAAGGAGACCTGCAACTTTGGTCACGGATATTTTTTATTGAGATCACCATTTTGTAGATGAAAGAAAAAACAAAATAACACCAGAATTGTTTTTTTTTTTTCCATCTTTTGTCAGAATAAGATGTAATTTTCATTTTTCTTTGTACGTAATAAATGAACACTTTGTCAAAAAAAAAAAAAAAGCGCCTTTTGACTTATGTGATTGGCAAATTCTGTATCAATAATGACATGAATAGGCATATAAATTCCATATTTTGGATGCTTAATTTAAACTTCATAATTATTAATAATTACCTAAAAATAATTTATTTCAAATAATTATATATATATTGCGTAAAAAAAAGAAAATTAAGTAACTGATTAACCAACTTTTGATTTTGAGGCTTTTGCAACTTACAACGGTTATAAAATATCTATACACCACTCCAGTCAGCAGCTTTGTATTGTTCATTAAGCATTAGACTGTGCACTTCCGTAAATATACCCAAATTTAATAACCATTTTTGTCAATACAAACTCAAAACATTTTCATTTCCCGCCCAAAACCCACCTTCTCAAAAGCTCCCTCTCCCTCTCCCTCTCCCTCTCCCTCTCCCCTTCTACACCCTATTTTGGAGGTTTCAGAATGCCTGACCTTGCCAAAATCTCGCTCTCTTCTTCCTCGTCCCCAGACTCTTCGCTTTTTCCGGTGAAAATCATCTGCGATTGGGAGCGAAAGCCTGTCACCGGCGGCGGCGGTGACGGCGACGGAAACTCAAATAGGGTTTCCAAACGGAATCGGGTCAAGAAAGAGGGGTGTAATGCCGAGGGTTCAGACAGTCTTGATGGGAGCTTGCTAGAGGCCAAGGTCGAGCTTTGCGTCTCGCCGTCGAAGAGCTTTCTTCCCTTTCTCGTTCGTGCTAAAAAAATGGTGATTTTCAGGTTTCCGTTGTGGGTTTGTTGAGTAGAAATGTGTAGATTTTAGAGCGGTATGTGCATTTGGTAATTTTTGAATTGGTACTTTTCTTTGCGTGTTTGATTATAGTTGAAGTTCTTTTTAGTTCCTAGTAAGGAAGCTTGCGATTCATGGTGCACTTTGGCTACTTTACTTGGTAGGTTGGTCCTGGAACACTTAAATTTGGAACTTTATGTGCAACAATCTGAAAAAGAAAGGATCTTTATTTTATCAGTGTAGTAAACTTTTCCGGTTATTGTGATAGTAATTAGTGTTTGTTTGTGTGGGATTCGCTTCTAAAACCAACAAATGGCTTCCATTAATGGTTTTTAACGTCATTGCATAGATCATATAAGGGAGCTTCACTCAGATGATTCATTTAACCTAAATGTGCTTCAAAAGGGGTAAGCTTGTGGGACTCTTAACACTTGTTTTGCTGAGGCTGTACATGGAAAGTAAGGATTTCGAAATATTTATGGTTGACTTTCCCGGGAGTTTGTGGAATCTGCCCTCCCAATTGATGTCTAGCTGGAAAACCATATATGGTAAGATTATGTATTTATATGATACCAAGGTAAGTTTCAGATTAGAAGCTAAGTTAATACCAACATCATTTTTTATCATCTAAGGTTGCCTTTATATGGAAAGCAGACATACTTCTTCAAGTCATAGCGCTCAGCTTTGATTAGCTGTTTTGTTAAGGCAACATACCAAGTAACATTGATGCCCTTCCATTATTTTGCAGGTTCAATGCCTTCAATGCCACCTTTTTATTAACCCTGGGGAGGAGTTATTATGCTCTGTCCATGATTGTCAGGGGGTTTATCACTTAAAGTGCGTGAAGGAAAGACTTGGAATCACAAATCTGAAGAAATTCAAGTGTCCGCAGCATGTAAGATAAGATCAACATCGCAAAATCATGAATTGCAATTAACTTGCCTTTATAATTTTGCTTACAATGTAAATTAATCCCATGACCAGACCTGCTTCCTTTGCAAACAAAAATCTCAATGGCGGTGCGTTCGGTGCCAAATAGCTGCACATGATAAGTGTGCACCATGGCCAGAAGAAGTGATTCGTCTGGTAGACCAGCCAGGGAGAGTTGTTTGTTGGAGGCACCCAGCTGATTGGCAACTTGATAAGAAGGTCAACCTCTTCTTTCCTTCATCTGTAATGTCCTGTCATCATTTTTCCTTCTAGGAGCATAACTTCTTGCTATTACAAGATGAAAGGTTCTGATAACATTACCTTGTAAACTTAGAGTGACTACATGAGCTCCAACTTCTATATATGAAAACGAGTTTGTTTTTTTGATATCAACAAGCCTACATCTTCCTGTGGAGACACATACTGTCTCTACTTCAGAATCTGCATTCTGAAATTGAGTTAGTATTTGACCTGTTTGACATCCAAATTACCTCAGTGTTTCTGGGCCTATGAGGTTGATGGTATAATTCATTTAAGTGACTGTTCATCTGGGTCCAAATTCAGCTGTATGAAGGATGTGAAAATGTATGAGCTTGCAATAATATCTCAGTCATGTTGTTCTTCTGCTTAATTTGTAATCTTTAATGTAGATGTTAGCAAAAAAATGTTCATGATGCTTAGAATGATATTATTGCCTTTTGGTTGTGGCTGAAAATTTGGACCCTTGAGGTTCCGTTTCTTTATTCTTGTTCTTATTATTGATTAGGGTGTCTCACAGGACTGATGTGTTTGTTGAATGAGCAGAATATGGCTCCAACAAGTAATATAGAGGTAAGGTCTCATGCATTACTGTTCTTGTGTTAAATACTACGTCAACTTGGTGCATTCCGAATTGATTTGAAGGAAAATGCAATTATCTCATAGATGACATTGTTTCCTTTCACTGTCGTTCAAAAGATAACTTTTTCTTATTACGTATACATTTAACTCAGGAAATATTTGGCCAATTACCTCTACCTTATGTTAATGAGGAGTTCAAGGTTGATTTGACATGGAAAGGCCTAGCAGATGATAAACTGGAGCCACCTCCTTACGTGCACATCAGGCGCAGTATCCTATCTAATGTGGTATTACTTTCAAATTCGATTTAAGGTGATGTTCTGAGTGTTTCCTCATTAACATCCATTTATGTGCTGATACTCAGTAAATGCACTTCAATTGAATAAACTACAACAGACTTTTCTTTGTCTACATGTTTTGGATTTTAATCAGTCAATTTTATCATGAGCCTGACCTTAATTGAGACTAGATGTTTACCTAATCAAAAAGAAACGTAAGGATGCTGATGTTGGATGCACAAGTTGCAAATCTTCATGCGGTGAGGATTGCGTATGCAGGTATAGCTACTTCAATTTTATATTTCATTCATTCAACATTGCATTTTTTGATCATATAGTTAGCATGTACAGCATGTCTTTCTTCATCAGTGATTTCTTTCCTTCTTCCTCTCCATTTCTACATATTTAAAATTTTAATGATGTAATATATATTTTCTTCTGTTTCCTCTCCGTACACGTGCTATCTTTGTCGGGCAAAACAAATTCCCTATCAAAGTGCTTCATATTTTACTTGCACTCTTTAATTAAGTGATTTCTTCATCAAATGGCAATGCTGTGCTTTAGCTAAATGGCATGTGGACTCTTTTTATCACTGAAGAGCATTAGCTTGAAATTTTGCAACTTCAATAGTTCAACTTAAATCATTTCCTAGGGTTCAGTGCATAAGCTGCTCAAGGGCTTGTCGTTGCCCAGAAAGTTGCACGAACAGACCCTTCCACAAAGAGAAAAAAATCAAAGTTGTCAAGGTCATTGTCACCACCTCTGGATTCATTTCTTTTACTTGAGGTGATTCACTAAATTTAAGGGTTTATTTTTTCCTTTTTCAGACTGAACTTTGTGGTTGGGGAGTGGAAGCAGCTGAACCAATAGATAAAGGCGAATTCATAGTAGAGTATATTGGGGAAGGTAATCCTTCTACGACCACTAAAATATTTTCTTTTGCTCACAAACTTCGCAAGTTGTTTGGTTGTAGTATACTATTACTGGTCTTTCTTGCTCTAGTGATACAAGATTCTGATGTTATTTTGGTTTCTTTACAGTTGTGCATTGTACCTATAAGTAGTCAGGAAGTGTACGTAGTCCGAATATTTAGGAATTAGTATATTACTTGATTGAACAAAAGAAAAAGATAACAGAAAACAGAACCACAGAAGGGTTGGCAACATGTCGAATTGGATACAGGGCTTTAGAGCTTGAGCCTGACTTTTATCAACGGGTTGAAAAAATTATAACAATTAGTCGGGTCTAAAAACGTTATCAACTCCTAGTTCTCAAAACAATTTGTCAAGTTCGAGTTCGAACCTAAACAAGCTTGAATACCCAAATTCAAGCCCGAAATCAAACTTTGATATCCCCAGAGGAAAAGAGAAGGAAATTTCCACTCTAGCTCTACTTACATCCTAGTAGTAAAATTGGAAGTTTCAAACTGTAATGATAAGATCATGGAACCCAACGATACCTGTACCCATTTTGGCAAACCATAATTGCCTTCTGTCTTTCTGGGAAGCACTAGAATTTCAATAATTAGTTTTCCCTTTCAGTGATTGATGATGCACTGTGCGAACGAAGGCTTTGGGACATGAAGTACAAAGTTGTGAATAACTTTTACATGTGTGAAATTGGAAAAGACTTCACAATCGATGCAACTTTTAAAGGGAATGCATCTCGTTTTCTTAATCACAGTTGTGCTCCCAATTGTGTCCTGGAGAAATGGTTAGTACACTGTTTTGCCTTTGGTGGGACTTCTGAGAGGATCAACAGGAGTCATTTGCTTATCCTATTACAGACCATAGGCAATAGATTATGAAGTTCACTAATTTTTCAGTTTTTAACATATTTAGGCAAGTTGTGGGGGAGACCCGGGTGGGTGTCTTTGCTGCTCGTTCAATAAGATGTGGAGAACCGTTGACATATGATTACAGGTAAGCATGTGTAGTAGTTGGCAACCTCATGATATTATTATTTCTTGTCAACCTCATGATTCATGGTAGTGAATAGAAGAATCAAAGCAGTCATCTTTCTTGTTATGTAGCACAAATGACATTTGCCATGCCAGTGATTTTGCCCTACACGTAGTCTGTAACTCATGGAATATGTCTTATTAAGTTCAAAAAGATTAATTGACTTTGCAGATTTGTGCAATTTGGTCCAGAGGTGAAGTGTTGTTGTGGTGCTGCAAACTGTCAGGGTTTTCTTGGGACCAGAAAAAAGATTTGTAAGGTGAAATTTAACTGGGGTGCAAAACAAAAGAGATCGCGTAGAAGATCACGAAGGTGATCATCAATAGCAGCTTTCAGCTGGTGTAACTAAATGATCCATCCATAAAACCATTGATCTTTTTTGCTGTAGATCGAATGCTACAAATAAAATACAGGGTTAGATTAGAAGAGAAACCACATATTCTGTTGTCTGTAACAATCATTCAAGTTTTGCCACATATAGAGTAGCCTTGTAACATTGTAATTGTTGAATGTAATTGATCGCCCTCATGTTGGGTTCACCATGTTGTAATACAGTGTTTGACAAGAAGTATCGTGTTTTGGAGGTAATGAAAGACAAGAAGCCTTTTTGCCTCTTTCCATATGCTCCTTCGAAGTTTATATCAGACTCCATAATCTTATTCCAATCGTATATTCCAAGTTTATATTGCACTATAATCTTAAACATAAAAAGACAGTAATCTCTATCTTATATAATATCATTTAGCATCATTGGACTCTGGTCCCATGTCTGAGGTATTATTTCCTCAGAATAAGTTTCTGATACCATATACTCTGACATTTTTACAGCCTAGTCATACAATTCTAGTTATTTGTTTTCATGTTATTTCATTGTAAAAGAGCATCAGAACTTGTCAGCAATTTGCTTTTGCATCATTAGAACAAACGGGTTCCATTTGTAATATTTCTTTTGCTGATTGTGATTGTAGAGGCCTGTGTTGAGAACTTCAAGCATTAGCTAATTTTGGTTCTGATTTTGTAGATTATCAACCTATGCTCTGTTTGACAGATAGCCAGAAAGTTAGCGGATACAAGTTTCTTGGACTGGTTAATGAGCTAACAGGATTAGAAAAGGTAAACGAAAATTCTAAGGTTACATCAATAGAATGTTGCATTTTCAGCATCTGTTTATTTCAGTATCTGCCCTTGAGGAAGTTTCTGCATATCTTCTCCCAGCATTTTCTATCAGGCTCAGCTGTCTCTAATCCCAGCTTAGCATTCTCTGCGAAATCTTTCTGCACAGTTTCAGATTCATACTAGCACAAAATAAGTAACAATTCAAAGAAAGAACAGGAATGTTATTGTTAGAAATTGCAGTCTTGTGGTTTTGTGTTGTATACCTCTATGCAATTGTTGTCGAGGAGTCGATCAACAAGGTTAAAAAGAATGTCCTTGGTGTACTCGGGATGACCTTGAATGCCCAAGATGTGGTCACCAAAGGTGAACATTTCTACACCAGTTTTGTCAGAGAAAGCAATCACATGAGCTCCTGATGGGACCTCCCATACCTCATCTTGGTGACACTCAATGATTGAGAGAGAAAGAGGGCGTTCACCTAAATCACCTATGAAGCTGCACGGTGGCAAATCATTCACTAATCTTACTCTTCTTAACCCAACATCCCAACCTGTGTAAGCTTTTCCTACCTTTCCACCTAATGCTCTGCACAAAACCTGAGACCAAAACCATAGCAACTAAGAGTATGTATTCACTTAAAACCATTGGTGGATTTGATTGAAATAGGTGATCAACAGTGAGATACAGAAATTATGTGTTGAGTACCTGATGACCAAAGCAGATTCCAAGAACTTTCTTCTCCATGTCATCCAAAGTTTGCAAGAGGAAGCAAAGCTTGAGAATCCAGTAGTCATTGCCATAGGCATCATAGGGACTTCCACTGACAACAAATCCATCATACTTGTGAAGCTCATTCATGTCAGGAAATTCTCCTTCAACAACCCTGTACAAATCCCACCTCTCACCCTTTTCACCAAAAGCTGCAACGAACACATCAAAGTACCCCCCATAAACTTTCTTGACATAATCAGAGTCTCTTGCTGCTAGCAAAAGAGCATACCTCTTCTCTTTTGCTTCAGTAACTTTCATTATCTAAAAACTAACTATTCAAGCTTGAGACAGATAGAGGTAAACAAGAGTAAGTAGTTTAAGGAAGGAGGAGTGGTTACAGAGAATCACTAGTGAATGGTTCTTGTTATATGAAGTTAAAGCAGGAATAGCCTATATATAGAAGGTCTACTCGTGAGTATGACTTGGAGTACAGCGTAAATCATGTAAAAGAAATTGGTGAATGCTGTTAAATTTCCTGCACCTTTAGTTCAAAATCAGAGAAA
Organism: Erythroxylum pedicellare; assembly: GCA_027563575.1. Lineage (NCBI taxonomy): Eukaryota > Viridiplantae > Streptophyta > Magnoliopsida > Malpighiales > Erythroxylaceae > Erythroxylum > Erythroxylum pedicellare. Next base: position 348,540 of record JAOQMP010000008.1, read on the forward strand.
TGGGTTGATTCTGACATGGTTTGAACACAGACATGCAAGATTCGGTAATAAGCAAATGTTCCTCGTGCCTACAGTAACATTAAAAAAGGAATTAAGTATTTGTTTGTCACAACATTTTAGTTATGTATTTCATTTAATATATGCAAGATTAAGTTTGACAATTTTTAATTTATTTCTACTTTCTGCAAAAACTGCTGATTGGGATTTTCACTACTTTTTTCAACTTTAAGATATAATTTTACCATTTAATTCACTTTTCTTTTATTTGCACTTATCTATAGGTGGACAAGAATATGCCCACAACATGTCACACGTTGTCCACATTTTCTTAAATAATTATATCTTCCTCTTACTTAGTGTATGTTTATAAAATTAAGTTTCTGAAACGTACTCTGGAGGAATAGTCATCTTTTTGTTGTCAAATTCGAAGAAACTGGCAGCCTGTGTCTCTCTTATTCATGGTTTTGGATTCTTATACCAGCCATGCCAATGCACCGTAAGGTTTGCTCTGGAATTGCATCTTCACCAAATCTTATTCTTCAAGCAATTTGTTTTAGTAATGTTCCTTGGTCTTTGTTATCGGATCCATGTACACTCTGTAGCTGTAGACAGAGATAGTGGTGGGCCTGCCCGATCAGAAAGAAAAACAAGTGAAATCTTCTGTTCCTTTTATCCCAAACAAATCCTATCCATTCATGCACAATACAAATTTCAAGGTTAGCATGAATGGAATAGGGTTGGTC
>JAOQMP010000008.1:385806-410956 GCA_027563575.1 Erythroxylum pedicellare
TGATCTCTTGGTACGACAGATGACGCAATCCCCTATTCCTCTCGGTCGGTCCCCTCCTATCACCTTCTGATCGCCTGGTGGGTGTCGCCATAGGTGGAGCGACTATTCGATGCTGTGCATGGGGTTCGGGTTGAGACCCGGTTAGTTCTCGGGTTCTTCCAGCCCCAACGCCACCCACATACCTCCCACGACCCGTTGGGTTTGGAGGCTACGTCTCCCAATGGGTCGGGTTGACCTGAAATTTGCCCCTAAAAGGACTCCCTTGGTGTGGAGTCCATACACGTGTTCAAGAGGCTGAGCCTTCGACACCACCGTACTCACCATTTACCTCATCTTCCACCGCCCTCGCTATCTTCATCAGTTGGTACCTATTCATAGGTCCAAACTTACGTACTCTCTTTCGAATATCAGCTTCCAAGCCACTCATGAAGTACCCTATAAACTGCTCCTCCGGTAGTCAACCCACTTGTGATGAGATGAACTCGAAGGCCTCAATATATTCGTCCACCGAATCAGTCTACCTCAAATCCGACAACTCTTCAAAAGGATTATCAAATCTTCTCCCTCCATAACGATCGATAAGAGCTCTCTTAAATTTCTCCCAGTCCCACTCTTCCTCTGTCTCCCGAAGAAGGTTAAACCAATGTATGGTGGAACCTTCCATACTTAAGAGAGCTAGTTTCATTTTTATCGGCTCTGAGGTATTATGAACTTCAAAATACACTTCCACCCTAGTGATCCACCTTACAAGATCTGACCCATCGAACATGGGTAATTCCACCTTATGGACCGACATTCTATATTCTTCCATAGTGTCATAGGAATGTTCCATCAGATTTGATTGCCTAGGATGTGGATTCCTTTCTCCTGCCACATTGGGCCCCCTTCTTGAGCCATCGCCACTCCCTTGTCCTTCCTCCGATTGTTTGCCCATCATTTCGCTCATTTCCAGCAGCAAAGCTCACGGCATTTCTCCCATTGCCACCCACATGGATGACTGAATATCTTCAACTCCAGCCTTTAGATTCGCCATACGGGATTCCAACACGTCTACCTATCGGACATCTTGGGTGGCATCAAAGTGGGTGGTGCTAATTTCTTAAGTCTCAAAAAACGAGCTGATCCTCTCTCCCGATATTGGTAATCCGGCAGGTCAGACCAATGTTAGAAACTCTAGCTTAGTATGCTAGAGGTAAGTAAATTGTTGATTGTAATCAGTGATCAGCATTACTATTACAAAGTGAATCCGTAGATCACTTCCTATACCAGAGTCGGAATTGCTCCTCAGGGAGAAGATATATTCTCTCTATATAAAAACTCACTTTTCACTTCTTTCTCACCGAATACCCTTCTCTCTCCTCAGCCCTCCCATACCCCTACGTACATTCTGTTATTTCCTTGTACCCATTTAGCCCCTCATATTCCTAACTCACTCTGACATCATTCCTCTTAGCCCCCTCTTTCTTTCTCCTCAAGTACACTCTCCATATCCTAGGCTTATAGTTATTGTTATTGGTCCTAACAAAATTGGTACCACTAAGACCTTTGGAGTGTCGTTCACATAATCTTCCATTGCAGACAGGGAAGATTCTGGGGGCTGCAGTTATAAAACAAAGACAAATCAGCAAAGCTTCATATACGTTTGAGGGCATGAGCAAGACTTGAGGTCTTTTAACAAGTTATTGCCTGTTCAATACTGACAAAATTCTGCCCCCGGTCCAAAACTAAGGCTCCTACAGAGATCAAAAAACTGGTCTAGTCTTCTTGCCTACACGAGAACAAAAGTTTGCAAAAGGAGATAATCAAATTGGATTTAAAATCTGAAAAGAAGCAAATGAAACGTGATGAATAACACTGCAGATTACCAGATTCCCTGACTTCCTGTAAATTTCAAGTGCTCTCATAGCATCTTCCCGCTGCATCTCAAAGTACTATGAAAAAATGAAGTCACTTTCAGTACTTTTTTTGAACATTCATAATTACAAGGCACATAAGCTACCATTACTAAAGCAAAACCCCACCTTGTCCACCATGACGTGAATTCCAACTGCAATTTCCGCATAGAGATATACACTTTCAGCTGCAACCTACAAGAGAAATCTCATGGAAAAGGGGTTGGACAATCAAGACCAGATTATATGAATGATATTTGTACCAATGAATTTGGATAGTTCCTTACAATTGAAAGGGCATTATGGATTAAGTGAGCCTGAAGAGCTGCCCCCTCTGGCTGCAGAAGTATATCATCAATGTTACTACAAATGATTGTTTGTGGTTCTGATAAAAGCTTAAAGCTATTGGTGAGGCCAACAATGCTATCAATTCACCTTCTGCATAGTCGTGTTCAAACAATGATGATTGGGTGCATACCTTGCAGACAAGAATGCGAATAAGTAGCTCCTGCAGGGCTTCTAAGTGCCTCAGCAAATCCTGTGTCTCAAGTTTTCTGATGGCCTGCCAAAAAATCCTTATGACGTAAAAACATTGTCATGTGCTTATGTAGTTTAAGAATAGAGGTGAACTCTTTATCAAGAACAAGTTAAGCTGCTGCATTATCAGATGTGAATACACTTAGTTTGCAATCGGTATCTTTATGAAGTTATTGGTTCTGTTTGGTTAAATACATTATCAGTGACTGAAATGCTGAGTGTGCACGACAATTAACATACAAAAAGTATTTATCTTTACAAGAGATACCAGGTAATCTTTCTCAACATCATATTTCAAGATTCGGATACATTCAATACGCTCTTGAAGATAACAAGCATAGCTGCTAATCCAAGCAGAACAGTCCCTTGCTTGACAGTTCGACACCAAAACACCAATTCGTCAGCCAATTTATCATGCTCCAACATTAAGGAAATAAGCAAAGTTCAGATAATGTAAGAAATACCATTTGTACTTGAATCATCCGTGAAATGATATAGATTCAACACAAGAGCTCTACCCCGACCGAAGTTCAATAACTCTCCATGGAATGTAGAATCAATTTCTCTCAAAGCACGACGTATAATTACCAACGCCTTTAATGCAACCTGGAATAATCACAATATAAAATATTTCATTTTGTGAATTATAGAAGGTTTAGAGGAATGCTAAGAGTGAAATCTCTGTGATCATCTGAAAATGAAAATGTAAAATCAATGGTGTGCTTTCGTTTTGGTCGCTTACATAAGTTAGCAACATAGTCCAAAACAAAGTATATATAACCTTGAACAACTATGGATTTTCAAGCTCTAAAAGTTGTGGTATGACAGAACACGGGAAGAAATTGACAGAACAAGATCAGTGTGTATATATACTGTCCACTTGTGCGTCTTCTTAAGACGTTTGATAAGGCGACGTATGCAGTAGGCAACATCCATGCGAGGACTTGAAGCCGAAAGTGCCCGGAAAATTTCTGATGACAGAGCAAGAAAGGTTAAGTTATGTATAAAACTGCAGGGACATGTTAAACATCCAAGAAACAAAGAGAGAGATAGAGGACCAAACCCTAATTTTACTAACTTCTGATATGTTTCTCCTTTGGCACAGCTTCATTATGTTTCGTGGCCTTAACAATGGCAATATCAAGACCCTGAAGCAAATAACTATTAATTACTAATTGTAAAACTAACAAAACAACAAACAGGAAAAGCAGACAATGAAAAGAAACAGACAAGTTAAAAGACAAGGGAATAGTAAGTTGCAAGATCACCTTGTATTCGCTGTTTACTTTTGCTAATCCAACTTTTGTTGAGTCCTTCAAAGCATCTATGACTTTTCTCAAGGTCTGGGGAGCGTTAACTCCTCCAGCTGCCATTCTGTTCCAAGAAAATATACGTGTTTCCTACAATCACCAATGAATACTGAATCAACCAAATTTTCAAATATCAAAGAATAATACAGCTTTCATCAATTTGAATCCCAGATGAAGAGAACTAGATCATTGTCTCAATCCTTACTTGAATCTAAAACAAATTTGATGTCAACATGTTGTTAAGAAACCATTCAACCCAAAAGTTTGTTGGCTGGGGCTCAAGAATGGATCGTATACTATTCTGACATCTGCGTATCTAATAAGTGATTACCTGCCCTTTGAAGTATGGCCGCCCGCAGACAGAAGGTGGTAATGGAGAGAAAAGGACAATGTCTGCTGGAGGGAAAAGCTTAAGTAGCTACGAACTTGTGTTTAAACATGCCAGCAAAGAACTGTTGATCTAGCTATATATCCAGTTTGGAAACCATTTTCGCATAAGAAATTCAGAAGGAAAAACATCTCACAGAGAGTCTCAGATTTTGATATAAGCAAAAAAACATTGTTGCTTGCTAACTAGCGACCAGCATAAGGCACTTTTGTCGGTGTCTCGGCGTTAGATATATTTGTCTTAACTCAAACTATTCTCTCGTGCGTTCATTTCCTATATGCAATAAACGAATGAAGATCAGGATAACGTCAACCTTCACATTAAGATAAATAGATCACCTGTCTGATTATCGATGTGCATTGTCGTTGATGGACAAGTGAGAGGCAGCTAAGTGGGTGGTCTCATGATGATTGATGTAGTTAAGTTACATGTAAAAGGAGAATGTCTGGACCCCAATAACGGACTTGTAATGCTTGTAACGAACTAATCGACGGGGATTGGAACATTTGTCACTGGGGAAACAAATGGCTCTACTTTTGATTGGCTTGCCAGAAACATACAGGCTTTAATAAAGCGTTAAAATAAGCTTCTTAAATCTGATTCCTTCAGGCAAAAGTTATTTAGAATCAGTTCTGATGATTTCCGAACAAAAAGATGCCTTTGCAAGTGCACATTCATGCACGTAGGTTGTAAGAACTTCCGGTTATCGCATGTGACGGTCAAAAGGGGCTTATAAAAGCAGCGTCCTTCTCGTCTTCAGCCTTGATGCTTAATTTAAGGAACGGCTTTCATGGAGTTTGCTCTCGAAAACATCAGGGGGCAAAATTTTTGCAAATGGTTCAACACATTTTTAGAATTATCTGTTAAAATAACACTTTGACTGTGACTCATCTGCTAAATCCTGATGCTGCAGGGAACAAGATCAACCCCTCACAAGCTTAATCACCTGCTTCAATAAAAAGGAAAAATCCTAAAACTAGACTAGGAAAGGTTTTCAGGGAATTCAAATGTAGGGGTTTAAACACAAATTTGGTCAGAGTCAGACTAATTATGGTGCAGATCAGAAGATGGGATAATAAATGATCTTGTGTCTTCTTGTCTAACCTTGTAATTTCCTTACTCGTCATCTTTTCAATTATTTGTCAAATACACACCAAGAAACATTTAAGAGCTTTTTGCTCTGAACAATAACGTAAGATTTGCAGACGTCTGAGTTTGCATTATCAGAACATAGATTCCAACCAGATGACAGAAAACCATTTCATTAAGAAGAAAAGATATAGTGTACAGAAAGCTAAAGAAGAAGACCTTCCATCATCTAGCAACCCAAATGAAAATAACATGATGTTATAATGGTTGGCTTCTGGTCTATTACACACCTATAGGTCTGAGAAAAAGGAGCAGTTCTGCAATGAAGATGTTGCATCTTATCTGTTTTATTATATCTAGCAAGCTGAATAATAAATTACATTTAAAGTTTGTTTTTTGATTATAAATATGTTTTGTAAGCTGAACCTAGGGACTTGGCCCAAAAATGACAGAAACAGCAATTATTACTTGTTTGGTCGAAGATTGATGATCTTTTCTGCATCACATTTTTACAGTTTCGGCATCGCAAGCCTCGTTTAACATTGCCGCATGATGTTCCAAGTATTCTTTGCTATTCATCTCTGTTAATCTGCATCAGTAATCGTTTAACAATCAGAAAGTACAACAATGGACGATCAGCATACGGAGTCTCTGTTATGTAAACAATATGTAACTGAAATGTAAATCTAGATTACCTACTAATTGTACGATCTTTTGCAAATCCTAATTCATTGTCTACGCAAAGATCAGACTCATCATATCTCCTTGATCTCGCAGAAGTCCTGGGTGCTATGTGCTGGGCATCAGAAACCGTCACTATCTTTTCGAAAAGCTCTACTGGACTTCCCTCAGCAGAACACAACAGTCTGGAATGGTTTTCATACATCACCTGAAATAATAGTAACAGTAGGAAGAAAATGGTACTTCTTGAATAACTCCATTTGTGAAAAAGGAAGAGAATTCAAGACAGTATCTTTGGGTCCACGGATAAAAAAAGATGCATCGAACAAGTTTGCAAAACGATTTTATGTCATATCAGATCTCAGTCTTCCAAAAATTAAAACCCTCAACTCTATGATAACTTAAAAGACCAAATATTCATTCCAGGCCAGAAGAAGCAACTATTTTTGACATATATGAAGAAATAAAGTAGTAGGAAATCAAAATGTGCAAGACTTGTTTATGTATTCAAAAAGCAAATTAAAACAAAAAGTTAACATTTTGGCGTACGTCAATTAAGGTGACAAATCGGTATGCTGCTGTTCTGTTGTGGAGTCCGAAAATTGGTACACCTTCCAATGCTAAGGTATGAAATTTATCTGCACATAAAGGGTGTAAAAATCAAAATCACTCCCATTTGTAAAAGAAATAACTTCAGAATACTTGTGAGATATGATTCAAGATAAACAATTCAGACATTTGATATTCAGAAAAAAAATAAAATTGGACAGAGATCAAAGTATCGAGTACTAGATGTTCAAGAGGAAAAACAGAAGAAAAGGCTTTTCTACGCAGGTTCTTGCTATTTTTCCAGGGGCTTTATGTGTTATATTAACTGAATCAATGTCCAATCTACTTTTCCCCCATTGCAGTGCTGAAATGGTTTTATACCGCCGGATGTCAACTACTGGCCACAATCATAAGCAAATTCAAATCTAGCCGGCTAGAAGAACTCACTAAACAGTCCAAAATAATCTGCTGCTCCAAGAGGTTTGTCACATAGTTCCTCAAAAGAAAAATAAGCACATCCATTAGCACCTAGGGGCACCTAACCAGGTTGCAAAAAAAGCAAGGTTAATATGATCCAAAATAAGCTGTTATGCACATATAAAAATTAAAAAACAAACTAATTTACACACACCTGCAAAGTTCTACCCATTACTACTTCCACTTGCTGTGGAGCTGCAGTTTGTTTTCCAATCAACTGTTGAAACTTTTGCTTAAGAATGTCAGATGAATCGTTTCCAACAAAGTAGAAACCTTGCTCTGCCTGAATTTGAGTATAATCAGCAATGTCAGGACTTGTCAAGGAATTTCATTGTTTTGAAAAATGAAGATTTGAATTCATACTGAAGTCAATTTCCGATAATCCACTGACGAACCAATTTCATGAATCACACACCGTTCCTGAAAAATGAAAAATATATATAGATGTCATTGCTGCAGATAATTCTCTGATTGGACAAGTATGCTAGCTGTCAGCATACTTTAGCTAGTTTATTCTCTCCAAACACAACGGCAAGCAAATGTTGGCATACCTTCAGAGTTGCAATGAAGGGCAGGAAAAGATCCCTCTGCAACCCACCTTCGTAGAGATTATCTGGAGCACGATTTGATGTTGACACGAGAATCTGGACTTGGCTCCATCATGCATAAACATATGAGTTCTAAATTTACTATCAATTTTCAACCATAAATCAATTTTTCAGAATATTAATAAATGGGAATGGACAAAGAAGACTTACAACGCCATTGCTAAATAGATGTCTAAAAAGTCGGTTCAAAATCAATGCATCAGCAACATCAGTAACCTACAAAAGTTACATACCATCAAAGCTTTTAATGAATTGAAATCTTCAATACATGCAACAGTTTTTCAATTTATGTACCATGAATTCATCAAGACAAAGTAAGATGGCTTCATCTGATATCTCTGCTGCAACGACTTCAAGGGGATCTGAGACGCCCTTATGTCTCTGCAAGTATTTATCAGTTAACATAAAGTCATCAATTTGACTACCACGTCTACATAAATTGGTCAATTACAATCTAAACAGAAGATCTAAAAGGTACTATACAGGAACTGAATTAGCACCATATCCGACACTCAGAAATTGAGTTTTAAAGTGTGTGTAAGAATGATGCATGCCAGCCAAAAAGATAAGGTTGTTTAATCATTTTTACAGATATGAGGAAAGATGAATGTCGAATACAAAAAAGAAGACAGAGATGGTGGGGAGGTATAAATAAAACTTGAGATATCCATGTGAGAATTCTTACTTGCAACCGACTATGGACGTTTAGCATGAAATCATGGAAATGGATCCTCTTTTTCCTCCAATTTTCAGGCCTATAAATTGAATAGCACAAGATAAAATTGGCAATAAATATCCATGTGGCTTTCTTCAAAATGGCCAAGATGATAATAAACTTACTCTCTTCTATATTAGCTTAATGATTTTAGATCCATCTACACTTAAATGCTTGTGTAAACTAACAAGGAAATATTTCCAAAAAAAGTAACAAGGAAATAAAGTTACTTCTAAAACAAATCAAGATAGGGAGCTCACAATTGCTCAAAGAACAAATCCATAAGCATTGTTTTTCCTGTGCCCACTCCACCATATAGATAAAGCCCTTTAACGGGTGAATATGAAGACTGTGGGATGAACCGAGACCACAACCACCTACTCCTGAATATAACAAACCAGAAACCAGTAAACAAATTTGATATATGGAGGTAAACCCAGAAAAAAATAGAAAAGAACAATTTCCAAAGCAAAGAAAATCCTGATGAGATGAAGGGAAGAATTTGAGTTCCATACAAAGGCATAATATTAAATGAAACAAATTCGAAGAGTCTACCTCCCAGATTTTTCTGAAGTTGAATAACGATCCAACTTGCAGGCATCAGCTGATTCCAGAATCTCATCGTAGAGTCTCTGAAGTTCTCTTAAAGTGCCTACCTGCTTAAATTATAATCAGTATATCCTTCAACTAAAAGCTAATAATTAAAACATGAAGAAGCATGAAATTTTCATCCTAACAGAAAAAGCAGTTCCCATATTTCAAATCAAAAACTTATAAGCCTGCCATTAAATTCATCAAGTTGCTATAAAACAAAATGTGTCGACATCCATAGCAAACTTTCTCTTCCTCACAAAGCATACAGGTGTAAGGACAGACTTGACCATTTTACTTGAGAAACAGACACGGTTAATGTTAAACATGGCTCACATTTTCCACTTGACGTATTAACAAACACAAAAGGAATGAAAGTACTCGGAGAAAATGTTCATAAAACAAAATCCAATACCTGGCAGCTATCACCAGCCACAAGCTCACCCGCAGCTATCCTCCTTTCATACTCCACCAGCGGCCCTCCTCTAGTCACATCTGCTCAACGTAAAAGAACAACAATCACAATTTCCAATCTCCTTCTCTCTTGATATTGGGCGGCCATCAAGGAAAGAGATAAAAACAAGCTTGAGCCAGATGGAGTCCAACCTGAAATTGACATTTTGGCCGCATCGGTTGACAGAACTCTAGAGATAAAGAACTCTGGACATAGAATTCTACCATCAACTCCATATCTGGAGTGTCCATAAGCAGAACCACAACTGGGATTTACCCAATTTCTTTGACTTCTGATGAAACCAAACGAGTGGTTGTATTCCTGAACCTGAACAGCCGACAGAAACTGGCGCATGCATCTAACACTTCTTCTCATTTTTCTTTCCAACCCAAAGCTTATGATCCAAATCCAATTAACAGGTATGAGAATTTGTTTCACTCACAATTGACATATTAGTCCTGCAACAACTAAAAATCATAACTCTGAACACTTAAACAGTAAAAGACAACCAGATAAACTGAAAAAGATAAAGAAAGCTCTTAAATTTGCATATAGCATCGAAACCAACGAGAACTCTGATCTCACTTACAATCAAGAGTAATGTTTTTTACTTCAAACTCTTCAAAACAAACCATTTCTTGACAATTTTAAACACTTCCAATCTTTAATTTTTACAGAAAGAAAAGAAGCAGATTAAAGAAACGTACCTGATCGAAGAAACATCAAAATTCACCCCCGGGAAGCAAAAACTTCAACTTTGATAAGAAAACGAGAAAAAGACTAGAAAAGTGGGTGGTAATAAATGTATTATGTATATAAGTCAAAATTGATTTATGGTGCTCTCTCTACCACCAGCACCCCATTTTTTCCCTGATTCTCCTCGGCCAAAGAGACAGACGGAAAATTAAAGAAGACAGAGACTCCCAAGTTGTTGTGAGGTTCGGTGTCCTTTTCCCCTATTTGTTAACTGTTTAATAATGAAATTGGAAACTTCCTAGTGACTTGTTAAACATTAATCAGAACATAAACATGTGCTGCATCACCTGTAACTCTTTTGCTTGATTTAATGAAGATTATGATCTGACGCAAAATATTAAATCTACAAATTTCGCACTTTTTCCACGTTCCAATCACAAGTTTAGTGAAACGCGCCGTACAAACAAATCCATCGTGATATATTCATTAACAAGGAGTGGACCCCATCAGATTCCCCATTCCCATAAGCCCATCACCGCGAATCCAACCACCGCTTTTAAACACATGTGGCTTGCGGTTCGTGGGTGCGCCATCTGCGACCTTGGTTCGGACAAGGACACATTTCAATGAGTACTTTTGGTTATTGTCTGTCACTGTGTACTTGGTGATGCAGGTCACTTTATCATATTAGATGGGTATAAAACTTAAAATTTTCGTTATCGGGTAAGTTGTCTTTACTTCTTGGACGAGAGAACGGAGTCAATAGAATCCATCCATATCTGAACCCTCTTGGGTTCTATTTGTTGATAACGAAGGTAATTCAGAGATGGCGAATCAAGGCGCGAAGAAGCGCAAAGAAGAGAATAGCCGCCACATGACCAAGATCCTTCAGCTCATCGTCGCATCTAATGTATGCCCCCTCTCATCTTATTGATCATCTTCACTCCTTTTTTATTTACTTCTTGTTGTGAGAATGTGAAAGTTACAAATCGGTAAAAGGGTCCGTGTAGTTTATCGAGATTGCTGCCTTACCCTTGCAGTGAAGATGTAAAGTAGTAAGGAACTTGGAATAATTAATGGGACTGGTTATAAAAAGTTTTGATTTTTCGCTTTGCTTTTCTTCAACATTCGATTGTTGGAACATGGGTTTTCTTCTTTCTTCATCTTCTTCCTTTTTCGCAGCTCCCATGGTCTTTCTTGCATATTGGAGCATATAACTTTCTTATTATTGATTGATGCCGTATTCAAAATTTTATCTTGGTGTCGCCCCTACGGGAAAGCGCATTTTCACTGTTTTCCTTATCCTTTATCCGTAGTTTTGTTCGCTTCGTGTGGACTCTTTCGAGAAGGTTTACTGCAGTATGTGGCATAGAATTTTGAAGCGTACATTAATATGAATAGACTCTAGACTTCATACACAAAAGCCTAAACTATAATAAGTGTACGACACATCTAAAATTAAAACAATGTAGCCACCAACAAAAATTGCAAAATCAACCACCACCATGTTTTGTTGTTATTGAGGCGGTTGCTGCATATATACTGCTTCTTCTGCCAATGCAAAGGGCATTTATTTACGAGGCTTGAGCATCACGGCTGTAATTTTCGGCATACCTGGCTCCCGAGATGACGGAATGAACTTGAAGTTCACCTGATAAGAAGTATGGTTGATTTATTCTACAATTGTCTTCTAACTTAGTGGTTTATTTTCTTCAATTGAAATTCAAATTTTGCAATGTAGACACAATTTTGCTTATTGAATACGTCTTAAATATATCATTTTGTTAGCTCTGATTTCTATAGCAACTGCATCAACAATTTCCATTGTTACGATTTGATTTATGGTTGCATCCTTAAGTTTATTGCTGAACTTATTATTATGTTGGTGATTTAATTTCTGTCATCTAGGTTGTATATCTCCTGGGGAGGATGGTATTTTTCCATTCCTCTTTCACCTGGAAACACTGGGTCGGCCTAGTTTTGACTTCTCTGGCTTATTGGATTCCCTATAAACAACTTGTAGAAATGGCAAAACCTACTTACACTGATGATGGAGAGCTTCTTGATGGTGGATTTGATATGAGTACTGGTGGAATTTGTGGGTGTGTTATCCTCATACTTTCCTCTTCTTTTTTATGCCTTTCATTTGTGGATGTCTTATCCTAGGAAATTTCTTGTCTGAATTAACCTAAATCTGAATGCACCAAACCGATGTAGGAGAGTGTTATAGTGAACATCTAAGAGCCTTTTGCACCATTCACCATGATCAGAGCTTAGTATCATGAAAATTTACGTGCATTAGAACATGGCGAGGTTTATATTGTGGACAATAGAAATAGGTCCATTCATTGCTGACTTATTGAGGGTTCTTGATGAAGTTGTGATTGACACTATTGTCATTTGATTGGGAGAACTTAAAGAATTGATAAAATCCTTATTATAATTTGGTTCCACTCTTTCAGAGGTTCCTTATTATATTTTTGGGTTACATGTTAATGTGTTAATCTTCTACCTTTTGTTATCTTTTTCAGCTATCTACATGATGTGATCTACATTACATGCTTTGTTCAAATCATGTCAATCAACTCGGAGAAATTTTGGTACTCATACCTGGTGGTAAGATCCTATAAACTTTTTTCACCTATGGAATTGCTTGTGTAGCATGCTTCTGGTGTGGAAAATTTGTTAAACTGCACTTTAAAGATTCTTGTTTGCAGTGCAAGCTAAGTTTATCCTATTTCTGTTGTTTGGATACAAACATTTCTCTACATAGAGTGTCTTAACTCGTGACTAAGTCTAATGTCAATAGTTTGTATTAGTCTAATTACAGCCAAGATAAAAAAATAGTTTTGTCAGTTGGAAGTTCTAACAAAATTCAGGAGATGGGCATATGATATTATACTCAAATTCGATAAAAATGATGACACACTAGAGTTGTTGAATGTGAACGTTGTAGACAGAATTCTGGAATGCATTTTTATGCACACATTATGATATTCATGTGCCATATGAGATTCCATGACAGAGTAGCTTACTAAATTTCTTACTTGTGATAAGAGTTCATGGTGGTTGATAAAACAAGTGAAAAACAAGTTCTTTATGGTTGTTGTTTGGTCTTAGATACCGGCATTTGGAGCATACAAATTGTTTGGACTAGTGAGAGGAATCTTACCGCAAGGTTCAGAGGTAAATATCGATTCCAAACTTTATCAAAACATCACAAGCTTAAACTTAGTGTACATAATATGGTCTGCGATCTTCTCTTAATTAGGGAGTTGAAGAGGATGAAAAGACCCGCAAGAAGAGGGAAAAGCTGGAGAAGAAAGCTTCACGAGCCAAATTTGTGAGGACGAGAAACAAATAGATTCTTAAGATAACTTTAACCAGCAAAAGCTACCCTTTGTTAGGTGGAGGAACTTGGTTTCTTTTACAGAGCCAGAGAATGGCTATTCCGGGCAGTGCAAGTGATTTCTGATATTCTTCTCAGTCTTGGTGCAGGAAGATAACTGAAACCCTGATGTAATTTGCATACAAAGTGGTTGACATTGTATTTTTACCTTAATTATCTTCCCAAATCAATCTGTACTCTATAGGCGTGAGAAAGATGAAACCTTTTTATGTTAATCAAGATGTAGCAAGCTATTAGAGGCTTGGGTAATCTAAATCCTGATACGATTGGAGCCAAACATCATTTTGAATTTGATAAGTTAAGCTAAACAAAATCGTTTGATCTTAATTAGTTTTGATCAAACTTAGATCATCTTTATTTCAAGAAAAAAAGCAATAAGGTTTTTGTAAGATGTCACAGAAAAAAGGCAACATTATCTTCTGCTTGTAGGATCTCCAGTTGCTATAAATATTAACTAAAATATGGTTACGTAATATTCTCGTATTGGTTAATAGTCTCCGAGTCTGAAAGGACAGCGCCGAAAATAGGAAAAATGTACGGCGGAGCCAATTAAGCCCCATTATTTGTGACGTCATATCTTCATGTTTGCTTCACTAGTATAATATTCAACGATGCTTTGCTCAACTGAAGCTTTGTACTTCCATGGCCTCCGCTTTAAGGATTCATATTCCTTTCTCCTCCTTCCTCAAAGTACTCTATCTCTCTCTCTATTCTGACTGTTTGCAAATATATTGTTTGATTTTTAAAAGTCGATGTCTTTGATTTATTGCAGAGGGCGAGTGTACGTGTATGTACTACGCCTGGCATTCGAGAAGGTTCATTTTGCTTATAATCTTTCGCACTCTCGTTGTTGCATGGCTAGATTTTTTGTATGGGTATTTTCAATTGCTCAGCGTCAAAGGAGAATTATTTTGATAATAACTTCTTCCAGGCTTCGGAGGAGGAAGCTTTCGAAGCTACAATGTGAAAGGGTCCATGGACGAAACGCTTCTGAAATTGGAGGAACATGACGCGATTGATGGTGAACTAGCCAAAATTCGTACGGAGTTTGCAGCTGCAAAGCGGAGGTTTCTCCAAATTCCCGAGGCTCTCAAAAACATGCCCAAAATGAATCCTCAGGGTTTTCTTTTTCATTCTCACCTTTTACAGTTTTTTATTTGTGTTTTATTGCAAAGTAGTAATCTTTTTCGTTGTTGAATTAGGGATATATGTGAATAAGAACATGAGATTGGAGGACATACATGTTTATGGATTTGACTATGACTATACGTTGGCGCATTACTCTCCTAACTTGCAGACATTGATATATGATCTCGCTAAGGAGCATATGGTTAATGAGGTTAGTTTGCGAAATTTTAGTCATATTTTTGGTCCTCTAGTTGTTTTATGATTTCTTTCATGTTGGGGTATTTTGCAGTTTAAATATCCTGATAAATGTACGGAGTTCAAATATGATCCAACGTTTCCTATTAGAGGCCTTTACTATGACAAGAAAAACGGCTGCCTCTTGAAGTTGGATTTCTTTGGATCTATTGAACTTGAAGGATGCTACTTTGGCCATCGCAAGGTACTTCCATGTTTTTGTGGTGTAACCACATTGGTTTATGATCTAAAAGTTAGCTATTTGGACCTATTGAGTTCATGTACAACTCAATAGACTTTCATAGTGAACATGTGTGTAACATACAACCTGTTGATCTGAGAAACAACACTTTTTGACTCAGATTGCATTGCTTATTAAATTCTTTTATCTTCAGCTTGACATTCTGGAAATTGAAAAGATATATGGCACTCGACACATTGGTCGTGACCAAGCACTTGGCCTTGTTGGCTTGATGGATTTCTTTTGCTTCAGTGAGGTTAGTTTTACGTTCTTTTACAGAATATCAAGATGAACCTTAATTTGGCTGTTGTGCTGAAATGCAAACTGTTCGGTTGAATTCTACTCTCACCATTCCTAGGTGCTTGTATATCTCTTTATCTGAAAAGTTCTAATCACTGTTTCTCTTTCAGGGGGGACACAATGTCTAATGTTGCTGCGGTTAAGAAATAATTATTTTCTTGTGTCTGCGTTACCATATGTATCTTCAAGTATGTATGATTCCTGTATGCATGCACTATAGGCATCTATTACATAATGCACGTGTTTGTTGTGTGTATGTTATTCGTGCTTGAGAGAGAGAGAGAGAGAGAGAGAGAGAGAGCGTACAGCAGTACCCAGGTAAACAATGATAGTTAGCTCCTTTGTGTTTCATTGGGTGTTAAGTATGATGTTCTTTGAGTTTCCTATTTTTTTCCCCCTTCTCTTGAAACTAATGAAACTCTTGATCGTTATCTTGTAGGCATGCCTTATTGCAGATATGGTGCAGTATTTTGTAGATGCTAAGCTTGACTTCGATACGTCCTACATTTATGAAGATGTAAATCGTGCAATTCAGTATGTTCATAAAAGTGGGTTGGTTCACAAAGGGATTCTTTCCAATCCTGATAGATATCTTGTAAAAAATGTGAGTCTAAATCTTTACCCAAAAGTTACAAGTAGTGCTCAAACACACTGAGTTTGAGCTGAAGCTTTCATCTCTGATTAATAAGTTCATAGATACACTTTCCGTCTTACCTGTATTTAAGGTGGTTAATATTTCAGGGTCAGGTATTTCGGTTTCTCAGGATGCTAAGGGACAAGGGGAAGAAACTATTTTTGATGACAAATTCTCCTTATTATTTTGTAGATGGAGGGATGCATTTTATGTTGGAGGTATAAAAAGGAACATCATTTCTAACTTCTATGTTGAAGTAATGTGATTGCATGTTGTTATATGAAGAGCTTACGCCATTCCACATTATAATAGTTTGTAAATTTTTACATTCCCAGTCATTCAGACATTCCATTTGCAGTGTCCTCTTCTTTTTCCCCTTTTTTCTTTCATAGGGTGTAACTCACGTCTTAATAAGATCAGAGAGGCATTGAATAGGATGCTTTAAATGATAAAAAAGCTGCATGATTATCATAATCAGCTCAACAGCCACTTATATAGTGTCTGCAGAGCATAAAAATAAAATAGAAGCAATAAAATCGAGAATTTGAACATACATTCTCATTATTACTGTTCATTTTGGTTGCATTCCAAGTGAATTATCATCCATCATTACAGGTTTCAAAGCTGATTTTGAATTGATATTAGTTTAGAATGCAATTATTGCAACTTGCAAGTCATTTGAATAGTATTGAACACCCTGTAATCCAATAATTCTGTCCAAAGGTACTTTTTGTCCTATAGTGAAAAGTGTCTTCGAATGGTTTGTATACTTGTTTTCCTTATTTATCTGAATTCATATCAGAGTTTTGTTGGACTGCTTGAAATTTTATTTTCATACTTTAAAAATGACATGGTAATTCATTTAGTGATTGCCTTACAGTGGATTGTGTTCTTTTGTCTGGTTCAAAATATGAGATTAGCATTAGTATTATGGCATCACTATTCTTGTCTGTGTTGCTGCAAATGTATTTATAGAAAATCCGACATTTTTTATTCAATGAACCTTCTTTATATCTGTTTTAGGATGCTATTGGTTATAGAGACTCTTGGAGGGAACTTTTTGATGTTGTGATTGCTAAAGCCAATAAGCCTGCATTCTATACATCTGAACACCCATTCCGGTTGGTATCTTTTCTTTCTGTTGATAAATTAAATTGACAACTGAATATTTTTTTCCAGTTTTTAATATTTTTGTTATAGCTTGAAATCCAGCTAAACTACCTGAAAGCGCTGTATGTTTATTATCTTCAATTGAAACTGCAAGCTACACTACTGTCTTGTTTTGGATTCCATGTAGCTGTTATGATACGGAGAAGGACACTCTAGCTTTTGGCAAGGTGGATGCTTTTCTTCCAAATAAGATATACTACCATGGATGCCTCAAATCCTTTCTTGAAATTACCAAGTGGAATGGTCCTGAGGTACATGTTATATTGTGGAGCTTCTGTCCTTGTGCGACTGCATATAAGCTTCAGATGATTTTCTAGTACATTTATGCATGACCATTAAGTATGTTCCCCAGAATTTGAAATGATTGATTTTATTGGCTAAGAGGTACGTGAACAGAACTTATTGGTGTAATGAAAGAGAAATACACACTTTTCCTTTTTCACTTGGTAAAATTCAACTACGAACATCTCTTTATTCACTATAGAAAAACTGTTGATCATTTTTGGCCAATCTTTATTTAGTTGTTAACATTTGCTTTGACTACTTAATTCATTTTTCTATCTTTTTAGGTGATATACTTTGGGGATCACTTGTTTAGTGATTTAAGAGGACCTTCAAAGGCCGGTTGGCGTACTGCAGCCATCATTCATGAACTAGAAGTATGCATCTAGTCACATGCATAGTTGTGCCATTTACAGTTTTTAAAGCTTCTGTTTCATGTTCTGATCAAGTGTAGTAATCGACAAAGCATGGGTTTAATATCAATCATTACAAACCCTGAAGATGTTTTACCCATATCACCCCAAAAGTTACTATTTCTGATGGCAGGGACAGAATAACAATATTTTACAATTTAGGGTACAGTTTTGAGGATTTAAAGAATTTCTTACAATTGCAGGATATAATATTGTTTTTTTCTTCTCACTAACTAAATTTGGCTGTTCAATATCAGTCCTGCTTTCTTTATTATGTTGAATCCTGCCATATTCCCTTCTTCTGTTATATCCGTAGTTCAAAATTTAAGCTGTTCAAAGCCAGTCCACTGTCTTCTTTATTTTAATTGGTTTCTTGCTCTTGTTGTACTCCATCTTCATCGTTTCTTCTTCACCTTTCTTTGCTAAACAAATTATCAATTTAAAATGTTAAATGTTGTCTCATTTTGTTTCCAAATTTTGTGCAGAGTGAAATACTCATACAGAATGATGATAACTACTAAACAAATTCTCAATTTAAACTTGTTAAATGTTGTCTCATTTTGTTTCCAAATTTTATGCAGAGTGAAATACGTATACAGAATGATGATAGCTATCGTTTTGAGCAGGTAGGTTTCTCTTGTTTGCATTGCATTTTAGAAAGAAAAGAAAATGAATGTGCTGCATATTGATATTTATATTCCATTGCATTTTAGAAAGAAAAGAAAAAGCATGTGCCTTTCTCCGGATTGCTATCAAATACCATAGTCATGCCATTATTATCGGTTTGTTTAAAATGAGCTCCATCTTGTCCACGATGCAGTCGAAATTTCACATCATACAAGAACTTCTTGGTAGATTGCATGCAACTGTAGGTAACAGCGCACGAAGTCTAGAATACTGGTCCCTCTTTAAGGAGTTAAATGAAGAGAGACGGAAGACACGAGGGACGATGAAGAAAATGTTTAACAAGTATTTTGGAGCCACTTTCCTCACTGACACAGGCCAAGAATCTGCTTTTTCATATCACATCCACCAATATGCAGATGTGTATACCAGTAAACCTGAGAACTTTTTGCTCTATTCACCCGAAGCATGGCTTCATGTACCCTTTGATATCAAAGTCATGCCTCATCACGTCAAGGTATGACCTTTTCTTATATATAAAAGCCCTAGTGTTTCTTTCTGTTTCTGGTAGCAAGTGATTTAGTGTGATATTTACTATTTTTACAATGGCTTTCCCAGGACCAATTACTGTTGTATAGTTGACATGCTAGTGTATCTGCAGGCTTATCACATATTAAGGATACTCTTAAATCTAAATAGTTACCTGGCCAGAGTGGTCAGGAAGCTGTTCGTTGTTTGAAATTAAAGTCTATATGATACTTCAACTTGTTAGCTTCCCCAAGCGTTGAAGGTAGTAGTTTACATGAGATGTAGATCAAATACCCAGAAGCATTGAAGATGGTACACGAATGCTGATGGGAATTCCCAGTTATATAGAGTAACCCTGGAATGTAAAGTTTTTAGGTGCATGTAATCTTTGGAACAATGGGGATAGAAATGTATTGCGTGATTGAAGACAAAAAAAAGTTGTAGAGGCTGACAACATAAGATTGATTAATAAAGAACAGTGGGTTTACATCTTTTTATCAAGTTGGGTCAAACTGGAGTGAAATGCGAGGACCGAATTCATGTAAAGACCAGTTCTTTTATTGGAGATTATATGCTTTATATGGTGATACCGTTCACTCATTTAAATTAAACTCGTCCGAAAATTCTATATGCTACTCTGCTGATGATAATTTTGTCCCTTTTCAGGTTCCATCATCTCTATTCACCGATCAATAGATACAAGATTCGGTATGGTTACCTGGGAGTAAAATTTTTTCTTCTCCTGACAGTGCCCAAAAGTTCTTCTCATAATGGTCTTCAGCAATAAATCCAATGCCTACATGATGTGGAAAGGGCGAGGCCATCGGCAAATTACTACATTATTGATGAGTCCTGTACATGATACAACTAATAACAGCTCTTTTTTTTTTTCTTTTCCTTTTGTCGAAATTCCAGCCTCGTTCTAGTCATGTTTGCCAATTAAAAGACTCTGAAATGTGGTCCACTTTATGCTTTGAAATGTTGATATTTTGGTACGTGGTCCACTTGGTATTTTTATCTGGTGTTGTGATGTGCCTAAGCATGATGATTGCTTGGTGCACCGCTCCAATGTTGTCTCTCTGAGGCGTCCATAAATGCCGTTTGCTTTGGTGTATGGCCAATGTGTTGTGAGAAAATGATTTACAGAATTGTTATGTGCTTGAACTGCAACGGTTGTGATGTCATTTTCAAGATGCAACCTGTAATACTCTCGGTTCTTGGTTTTCTTCACTCTTTTATTATGAACTAGCCGTCTGTCCTAATTTCTCTGAAATCTATGATTTATGTGAATCCAGCCGGTGGGAGTTGAACCGATGAATATCCTACAAATGGTAGAAATTCACTGGTTTAAGGTGCCATTGTCTCAGGAGATATCTAGATGTTGGATTTATTTGGCCTGCCTTATGAAACGGAAGCTTTTTGAACTTGACTTTTCGTTTGTATCTCACTATTTTCCACTAACCATGAATGAAAAATACTTTATATAATTGTAAGGTGAGGTAACTTCTTAGTAACCAGTAGAAATCGATTATAATATTATCACCGTTAATGTCATCTCCTCCTTTTGTCCTGTCTGTTCTCAAATTCTGTGAGTCAAGTATGGATGCATTACTTGTCATTGGCTCTTCAAGGTGGTGTGTGTTTGCTTCCAAAATAGAAGGCATTTTAAAAAAAGGCGCAACATATCCGCGAGTAGGTAGATTGCCTAACCTCTTATCACACGCTGATCACCTAAAAACAGCCACAAGCCTACGGGCAAGTAGCCAAGTCCTTACTTGTCCCTCACGCATGATTTTGTTTTCTTTGTTTATTATATTCTCCTCTCATCTAACAAACAACGGTGACCATGTACATGATGCCATTTGTCAGCTCCTTATGACACATATCCCGGGAATTACTTCCACGTAAACACCTTGCTTGCTGCTTATTTCCTCCAGACACTGTCCTCCTCTTTAACAAATAAAATGTTCTGAATTACATGTTCCATCCTCAGCTTCTTTTGGAGGCCACCACCCTAATCGTCAAACCCGCAGTTTCTTGAAAGGCCCGAAAATGAAGCCATTGAACAAGTTACATAATTTGTTATCTCTCAAGGGTTTCACATAGTTTTAATAAGTAAACCCATTTATAATGTTAAGCGAGTCTATAGTGAATTTGACACGATATTCAAGAAGGTTGGCTGCAAGATATTTGAAGTTGTGAGAACCGACCAGCGTTTAATAGGGTGGCTGAGAGCTTTTAACACTTGGACTGTGACAGGGTTCATAGAATGATGAGACTGGATATGCATACATGCAATGAGATGGATTCCAGTAGGTTGATCTAAAAGTTTGGTGAAGATCAATAAATTGCGTAGCAGCCATAATTGGCCTTAGGATGAGCTGCTGCTTTTTCTTGGGGTTGAGAGCATTCATTGGCCAGCTCTTTGTCTTTTTCCTCTGCCTACTGTGCCACCAAGCCTTTTCTTCACTTTATACTTTGGCAATGGGTCCAAGCTCAGACCGTACTTTTTATATTCTGAATTTGCAGCAAAACATGCTTCATTTGAGTTCAGTTAAAATGAGCCCTTTATCTAACTTAAAATTTATCTCTTAATACGAAACTTGATGATTAGGAGATTTCAGCAAAAAAACAGTCGAGTGCTGTGCTCAACGCATTCACCCGCACCAACTGGCGAAATAACAATGACTTCTTGTGTCCAGCTTTCATGAACAGATTGTGGGCCAAGTCTGCTAGCTCAGTGACTAACCCTACAATCATGTTAATTATGAGCACATGTCACTTCATTCCAAGCAAGTCTACTTGTTATTCAATAAGATCCTAAAACGTGAAAACATAAAAGAGTTCACAAAATTTTCAACTTCAATAAGAGAGGCCATCACACTGAGCATGATAAGTCTATTAGTGGACCAAAGCATATAGAAAAAGGAAACTACTTTAGAGATTGTATTAGGCTAGCTTGAGTTAGTCAACAAAGTTATGATTAACCCCCGAAAAAAACAAGACAAGTTCATTGTCTTAAGGAACACGTACAAGATTAAAATTCATCACTCTATAAAATAAAATTGGGTTAGTCATAAAATCATGACGAATCCAAGTTTTAAATTAGGGAGAATTCATTTAATTCTTGTAAAAGGTGTGATTGGCAATGAAAATAAGAAGCAAACTGCCAATTCTTAGTCTCAGAAAAATTTTCATTGTAAAAATGGTTTGATATGGTAAGAATAACAAGAAAAAGGAGAGTTGCTTTTTGGGTCAAGGTAAGCAGCTTACGTTTTGGACACTGTAACATAATGTGCAAAAACAAAATTGACATATATTTAATATAAGTTGAAGAAATCCTAGACTTCCCCTTCTCGTACATAACAATGTCAATGCATGAACCTTGATGAGAGGGGCCTTAAATAAAAGCACATGAAATCATATGGCTAAGTAGATGGAACGTGTAGTTTGATTGTTCACCCACTCTTCTTCCTTTTTAGTCTCCATCTCACCTTCAAGTTTCTCTCATGGCATCTTCTATTTTACATAGTATAAGAAGAGAGCGAACATAAGAAGCAAAACGAAGCAACAGAAGCAGAATCTAACCTGAAAACTGCTTCAGATGGACGAAGAACTTCCGACCGTTTGTGTTCTTGATGCTTCAAATTATGTTGGGTTTTGGATTGTTAAAGGGTTGTTGAGCAGGGGCTACTGGGTTCATGCGGCCGTGCAAAAGAATGGTAAGCTAGTTCCTTTCATTTTGGTGTCTTTGAGTACCCTATGCCCTTTTTTCCTTCCCTGTTAAAAAATTCTTTTTTTTTTTAAGTTGTTCTCTCCGAAAAGATCATGCTTTTGATAGTTCTGTTCTTGGGTTTGTTACAGGAGAGGCGGAGATTCAGAAGAAAATAAGGGAGATGGAGAAAGAGGAGGAGAAACTGGTTGTCTTTGGTGTTGATATATTGGATTATCAAAGCATAATAGTTGCTTTGAAGGGTTGTTCTGCTTTATTCTGCTGCTTGGACAGCCCCGATGGTTATGATGTTAGTTGATCGAAGTTAACTTATATCATATCTCTTCTTACATCTGCATTTCTGGTTTCTATCTGATCTTAACTATATTAACTCTTCTATTGATGATTTTTGCGCAGGATGTAATGGTTGATTTGGAGGCCAGAGGAGCAATCAATATAGTGGAGGCATGTGCACAAACTGACGGTATAGAGAAAATTGTGTTCAGTTCTTCTTTAACTGCGGCAATTTGGAAAGAGAACATTTCTACAGAGAAGGATGTTGACGAGAGGTCTTGGAGTGATCGAGAGTTTTGCAAGAAACTGAAGGTCTGTATCCAAGCTTTTCTTTTTTTCTGTTATTTTATTGTTTCTGATCACTTGTTAGTGATATTGAGTGTTTAATTCACAATCTTTTCCCTTTTATTTCCGTTGGATTCCTCTCCTGGAAAAGCAAGAGCAATTGATCAAAGATCCAAACTTTAGTAAACCCTTGACTTGTTCTTCTTATGATCGAAATAAAAAAATATTGTAGAAAAGCGAATGGCTCGGATTAGAAGTCCTTTTCATTTCCATTTTTCTTTTGAGATCTCCAATCAGAAAAAGTCAAGCCATTTTATCCTATTGATTTTCCATTTAAGGGATTTTGAAATTTGACAGATCATTCATATAGTCAAATTTAGGATTATACTGTGTTGTCTTTTTCTGTATGTTCAATGATTCAGCTATCTTCCCTAGTAATGGTCTCTTATACAAGTCAATTTGGTTACTTAGTTTTGCATGTTAGTTGATGTTTTCTGATCTCCTTGTTGATTTGCAGTTGTGGTATGCTCTGGCAAAGACACAATCTGAGCAGGCAGCTTGGGCATTAGCCATGGACCGCATGCTTAACATGGTTACAATTAATGCTGGACTGGTTCTGGGTCCTGGAGTCACTCAACAAAATCCCCTGTCAACTATGTCCTACCTCAAAGGTATAGAAACTGTCAAACATGTTCTTTTGTTAGAAAAAGAACAATGCTTAAAACATTAAGCTGAAGAGAATCCTGGAATTGAAAAATGTTAAAACAGGAGCAGCTCAGATGTATGAAAATGGAGTGCTTGCTTCTGTGGATGTGAATTTCCTTGCTGATATTCATATCAGAGCATTCGAGGATCGGTCTACTTCTGGGCGTTACTTCTGCTTCAACCAGATAGTGAATACCGAGGAGGAAGCTGTCAAACTTGCACAAAGCTTGAGCCCTTTAATATCTCTACCACCAAGGTAAGTCAAGATCGATACATATATTATCTCTTCTTTTGATAATCAGAGAGCGACTGAGTCTTGTTGCTCGTTAGAAACTGAAACACTGGTAGATACTTGAAGCTAATTTGGACACTAATCTGTACAGATACAAGTGCCAAGGAAGTGAGGTATACGCTGAGAAGTTGACGACAAAGAAGTTGAACAAGCTAGTGGAGGGCACTGCCTGCTAAATCTGCTTAAGCAACATGCTGCATTGTGGTTTTGCAGATTAAAGGATTGGATGTACATATTCTATTGGGTTGAAATCAGTATCATCTCTATCAAGTTTTAGGAATTAAAGCTGTAAATGGTCTTGATGCCATTATTGACCATTCATGGTGACTATTCATGGTGAAAAGCCATACCAAGAATTCTAGGGTTATATTTCAAAAAAAAAAAAGAATTCTAGGGTTATATTTCATGCTTGCACATCCTCTTGTTTCAACTCTGAGAGGCTTCCAAACTCTAGCCTGTTAATGATGTGTACTCATGTTAAACTAATTGTATGTTTGGATGGGTTTTTGAGATTTCAATAAAAAAAAATTTACCCTAAAAGCTGTTTTTTTAATGAGTGTTAGAATGTAAAATAAAAAAATACTTCTTTAATAGATATGACTTTTTTGGCAGCTGAATTGCTCAAATTGTTTTTTCGACTAGATTTTTCAGATTAATTAATGAACTTATTTTTAGTTCTTTTTTTTAATATTTTACACAATTTTTACAATATTCACCAACTCTTCTTCACCTTTATCTATTACGAATTTAACTCTTTATCTATTACGAATTTAACTATTTACTCAACTTGAATATTTATTTTGAGATTTATATAATATTATTTAATTTTTTATATATTTTAATATTTATTTTTGATATTTTTTAATTTATGTTATAATTCATATAAAAGATTTGGTTAAATATATTTTCATT
>JAOQMP010000008.1:411056-427036 GCA_027563575.1 Erythroxylum pedicellare
ATTGCGATTTGCATATTGTTTAATATACTTTAAATAACATTTATATGTATAAATAATTTTTATTATAAAATAAAATAAAATTAAATTAAAAGTATTTTTTATTTTTATATTATTAAACAGTATATTGTATAAATTTAAATGACAACCAATCGGTAAAAGCCTAATAGACCTAAAAGGTCCTTAAGGTGCAACCAAATAATCCAAAATATTTGAAGATTGGAGTGGCCTTGAGTTGTTAAGGATTGTTATCTTAGTTTGACAAGGTTTGTTATCTTGAGTTTATAAGGTTTGATTAAATCAAACAATAAGATTAAGTCTAGAAGTATTTTTTTCAATTTAATAATATTGTTGTTGATATTTCTACTATCTTTTGAGATCCTAATTTTTAGGAAAAGTAGTTATGTTTCTTCTGTATCATTCGGTGGAGAAAAACAGGCAAGTTATTTAATAATATGTCTACGGTCCTTCTCTTCTCAAGTAAAAAAGACTTTTTCCGTTTTTTTAAAATTTTGATTGGAACACTTGACAAAACATTATGACAACTAATCAAGAACGGATTGAGATTCTTAAGGAAGAACTCGGTGTTTTCAAGATAGTTTTTCTCACTTAGAAATCAACATGGTTAATTAGCTGCACAATTTGAAGGGTATCATTAGCAAGATATCTGAAGTCCTACTTTCAAAGTAGGAGATGCCATCCAAAAACACCAACGAACACCGTGGGAACTCTTCCAATCGTCAATTTCACAACTTAGGAGACATCTCTAGGAATACGACGGATGGTAGGCATGCTCAATTCTCTTCCATACTTACCAAACTCAAATTTCTTAGATATTCAGATGATGACCCTACTAAGTGGTTCACAAAAGTGGATCAATTCTTTGAATATCAAAATACATAGGAGGCAAAGGCAATTTATATGGCTTCCTTCCGCCTCGAGGGTGAAGTTAATCAATGGTGATAATGACTTTGTCGAGCTTACAAGGAAGAAGGCAAAGAGGTGACATGGCAATTATTAGTTTAGGAATTATGGGCTCAGTTCGGACCTATAGATTGTGAGGATTTCGATGAGGCCTTATCCAAAATAAGGCAAGTCAGATTCTTACGAAATTACCAAAAGGTATTCGAGAGATTAGATAACTGAGAACATGGTTAGACACAAAAAGCTGCAGTCGGGACATTCATGGGCAGACTCAAGGTAGAAATTGCGGGTGGCATTCGGATGTTTAAACCGAAATCTTTGAAAAAAGCAATTAGCCTTGCAAGGATGAAGGATGAACGAGTGAGCGGACATCGGAAATTCACCTAGCCAATCACTCAAGTAACGGTTGACTTTTTCTCGAACACCAATCAAGAATTCAACCTCAATAAATTGATTAACTTGGGATGAAATGTAGAAAAGACGAGCATAGGCTCTTTGTTTCAATTGTGACGAAAAGTTTACTCCTAGTCATAAACATCAAGGACATGTTGAAAGGCAATAATGCAACTTAAAAAAATTCTTAAGATATGCAAAATCGATTCATGAACTTTGAAGATAAGGTTCAACTAGAAGGGCAAGGTAATGATCCGCCTAGAAGGTCTTTAAGGATGCCATGAAATAATCTAAAATATTTGAATTAGTCTTGAGTTAAGAGTTGTTATCTTAATTTGGTAAGATTTGATGAAGTTTGAATGCTTATTAAGTATTTTCACTATGTTTTGAGATCCTAGCTTTTAGAAAAAATAGTTACGTTTCTTCTGTATTTATTCTCATTTGATGGAGTAAAAAAGGCAAAACTAGTGTGACAGAGAACTAGAATGCTTGAGATAGAACTTTCCAAGGCGAAGGTCTATTTTTCTTCTAAACAATAATCAGAATCTGAAAGCCTTAAAGGTCCAAAAGTATTGTGAATCGACCTACTCGTAATTGCAGCATCTAAAGTATCTAATTCAACATATTGTACAGTACAACGGGAGTTAGTAAAGGAGTATCAAAGACTTCAAAGTGAGAAACTAGTGCTCTTTATTCCTTCTTGATACAATTTCCAAGGCCCAAGCTTTGCCCACATCAGTCTGGAACTTGCCTGCAAACAATTTTAAATGATAGTTACATCGATTACTTGGTATCCTATTAATGGTAGATGCTAATGATGCTTCTCTAAATCAAATACCATTTTCTTGACTTTGATTAAGGATGCATGGAAGCACAAAGGAAGATCATGGTCATAATTAATTATGTGAAAATGCAGACTGACTAGAGATTGAGCGCAGAATTCAAACACCTGCAGTTGACTGGAAAAACTCATCCAGATCTTTCCCCTGCTCTGCATAGATCCAGAAACAATGTCAATATTTAATAAACTGACAATTGCACATAAATGGTGATCCAATCAAGCCTTCCTGTCCCAAATTACAGTGAACATGACAACAAATTCGCAGGATTAAGATGCACGTTCAATGTCAGCTAGTAATTAGGTTTTGCTACGAGGCAAACAAAAACATTAATCATTCACCTGAATGCTATTCTAGAAAACTGCAATTTCTACAATTTTTCACATAATTTTTTCGGGTCCGATGTTCCATATCAGTGACAACGGGGAGATCCAAAGATAACTATATAAACTTTGCATATGCATGTACTCATTGGTTGCACCATAATGCTTAAATGAGAAACTACAATTTGATTTTAACAACTATACCCCGCACAGGTATGACTTTCAATTCAAAACTTTCAGCATCATGCCTCACCTTTTTCGTACTCTAAGGCTTGAAGTATCATCTCCACCTAAATAAAACCGTAGATGAAAATGCAAAATCAGATTACAGATCATGCTTTAAAATAACAGAAGCTAAGTATTGCGTGTTTCAATTATAACAAAAACCACCAAAATGTCTCCCATTACTAGACACATTCTAATTGCTGCAAATTCAAGCAATAGTACTCCTAATACAATATACCTTGTCAAAATCCTTCACAAGTTTAGCTTCAGATGAAGAGTTTTCCTCATACTCCATCCATAAGTCAAACATTTCCTGAGCTGGAAAACAACTTTAATAACATTACACATACGCACGCGTAAAAAGTGGATGAATGACATGCGATGAGATGAAAAGAGTATGATTGACGTACCTCTTGGCCCTCCACCTATCAATTTGCACATGTGATCTAATGCCTCCCGCTCTCGTCTACTCTTTTCTGTCTTTGAGATCCCGTCCATAGGAGTTATATCACCAACAATGGCTGCTCAAATAATTTGGAAAAGGGCAATTAGAAATTTATAAAGCCATTACCTAGGGGAAAAAGAAAGACCAAGACTCCAGTTAAGTAGAAGCATCTCAATAACCAAAACATTAAAGGGTACGATTCACGGCATAATTTTCACCTCAGGTTTTCAGGTAGAAGTGAGTTAAATTAAAACATAATGTGGGATGACTAAATCCAACCAATAGTTCCGTTGAAAGGAAACAAATTTATGGTTTAAGTTCTTTAACGGAAGCCCTAGGGAACAAGATGTTTGGGCATCGCCAAAGTACATATCTTCACCCTACAGTATCAAATACTTGCATTAACCAGAACTCTAATTATCTGATTTTGATATGATGAAAAAAAGCAAGTGGACCAAGTACCTTCTGCAATATCGTGAACAATGGCCATTTTCACACACCTGAAAAATCACCACGAACTACACTTCTTCAATCAAACGTGAAGTTGAAGTACACAAACAAAGTAAAGTAGACTAAAACATTAATCCAATCTGAACCTGTCTCGATTTATGCCAGGAATATCCGGAGCAACAAGAGCCATTAAACCCATTCTGTACATATGATCAGCAATCGACTCCGGTTCATTTACGTCTCTCTTCACCCACCCAGCTCTCTTAGTTGTCTATACAAGGAAAGAAAACCCAACAACGAAAATTTCAGAAATGCAACAAAAAAGGCGCAACAATAAGAAGGAACAGAAAAGACTGTGACTTTATTGACAGAAACAATACCTTGAGGCGGTGACATAGGGAGAAGAAATCGACGGCGGAAGAAGCAGAAGGGGACCCCGAAGCCGCATCATCGGAGACACCGCGCACTGCTGTGACGGATGAGGAAGCGTTGGAGGGCATAGAGTGGAGGCTGGAGGTAGTAAATGATGTGAAGCGTAGTTGTTGAGTGGCAGTGAAGGAAGGTGAGAGCAATAGCAGAGCTGATGATTTGCATTGCCACACTCGTACTTTGCTCCCCATTTCTTTGGGCTTTTCCTTTTTTTGTATTTTTTTCTTTTCTTATTTAAAATTTTTGGTTTTAACAAAACTCCAAAAATATTCATATTCCTATATTTACAAAAACTTAGAAATTGGGAGATTCGGTATATGCGACTCGAGTGTGTGTTAGAGAGGCTTTTGAAATAGTCCTATCCAGTTTAGGCTCAGCCCAAAGGCATCCTATTGTTAAAATTGTTAATAATTTCAAAATTAAAGCTCATAATATAAATAACAACAACAAAAACCACGATCTAGAAAAAAATCTCACTAAACACAAGATTTGGAGAAATTTCATGTACGCAATCTTAGTCTTAACTAATAGAAAGGCTGGAATGACCCACAAGAAATAAGAATAAATAAAAATTAATTAATTAATTAAAATAAAATACTAAAACTAGGAGTATTATTATTAATAATAATAATAAGTAGGAGATTTGTAATAATAATAATGGCAATAATAAAAACAAATAAGAATGATGATGATGATGATGATAATAATAAGTAGGAAAATAATAAGAAAATTAATAGTGTTAAAAGCTCTTAATATAATTAAAATGATTAAAAGATATCATAATATTGTTATTCTTTCAATATTTCTTTTGTTTAACATAAAAATATATGTTATATTCATTAACTCTAACCCTATTTTTTAATTTTCAACAATTTGTTAAAATCAATTAATGTAGGGTTAAGCATAATTAAAAAGACCACCCTGTTTCGGCCCATGGCATGATGGGAAATATGTGGACCTTCATTCAAATGGACTCCCGTAATGAGCTTAATAGCTATTATTTATGAAATAACGTTATATATCGGTCGGGCCAATTACTTACACATTTGAAGGCCTAGCCCTTTAAAGAAAGGCAACATGTCTTTTATTTTTAATAATGATAAACTTGTTTAAAATCATGTAATAATGTATTAATCACCTATTTTAAATAAATAACTTAACAAAATAATTATTCATATCGATTAAAGTTTTAATTTGTAACTCAACGTTTTATACAAATGTTAAATAAGTCTTTATCCTTAACTTTAATATCATTTTACATTTTAATATTACTAAAATATGATTTATTGCACTCTAACCTTACCAAAATACTCATGGCAGCTTTAAAATGGTAACAAAAATTAAGATAAGGACTTATTTAGACCTTTTTTAAGTTAAAATTATACCTTTAGCTAATATTTAAAAGTAATAATACTTAGGATTACATCAGTATCTAATAGGTTCATATGATCTAATTACAATACTAAAAGTTGTTAAAATTTTAACTTAGTTAAGACTTAGGATATTATTTATATTATTTTAAAAATGTTAAGACATGACCTGATATTATAGATAATAATAACAATAAGGAATATGTTAAGAAACTATGCTAAAAAGCTTGGGTCGACCCGTGGGTCATGGGTCAATAAACTCATTACCCACACTCACTCACACTACATATCCGTAACATATCACGTGAATGTCTCAGTTTTATTCCTTTATATTTGTACAGAACACTAGTAGCTTCTACAATTATCAATTTTGTTACAAATATCACAGTACAATAGTTAATACAATTTCTTTATTTCTAGTATAAGAACCCCATCTGTACAAGTTCAAATCACGATAAAATAAGAAATTTCTTCATTAACAAAACTTTCTTTCATGGTATCAGAGTTAAAGGTCTGATCCACCTTACTCTACCTACAAAAAATGTCGAACATAGTTGACAGTGATACCAGCAACACTAACCCTACACAAAACCTAGACCTAGAAAAGTGTTCCATGACAAATACCGAAAACCCTGGAGCTATCTTAGTTACTACCCTCTTTAACGGCAACAATTATCTGACTTGGAGTAAGTCAATGATGATAGCTCTATGCGCTAAAGACAAACTTTCCTTTATAGATGGAACATGCATACAACCAACGGAAGACAGGACCTTGCTTACCAGCTGGAGAAGGGCAGATTCCATGGTTGAATCTTGGATATCGAACTCCATGGTTAAGGAACTTGGTGATTCCTTCTTATTGTTCTCCATAGCTAGGCAGCTTTGGGATGAGCTGAGAGATAGATTTCGTGAAGCCAACAGACTATTGCTGTACCAAATAGAGAGGGAAATTAGTCATTTTAAGTAAGGTAATCTCACCATTTCCGCATATTACACAAAGTTAAACAAACTCTGGGATGATCTAGCTAGCCTCAGTCCGATACTTACATGCACTTGTGATGCTGCTAAAGCAATTACTACTAAGGAAAACATACACAAATTAGTACAATTTCTAATTGGCCTAAATGAAGATTATGAGCGCGTCGTAAATCAGGTCATCTTAATGGAACCTTTACCTATGGTAAATAGGGCTTTTGCCATGATGCAAACCGTGGAAGACAAAAGACAGTAAATACTAGCAATGACAGTAACCTGAATGTAGCTATGGTGGTGAGACAAACCAACTTTAATACTAAGAAAGGGGGCAGAAACAATAGCAACAGCGGCAGGAGAGCGTTCACAAAAAAGGAGGACAAGTATTGTGAAAAGTCTGAGCAAACAGGACATAC
Source organism: Erythroxylum pedicellare (assembly GCA_027563575.1). NCBI lineage: Eukaryota > Viridiplantae > Streptophyta > Magnoliopsida > Malpighiales > Erythroxylaceae > Erythroxylum > Erythroxylum pedicellare. The sequence continues at coordinate 417,840 of JAOQMP010000008.1, forward strand.
TATAGAGACTTGCTTCAAGATCCACGATGTGCCTGAATGGTACATGAAATTGACTGACCAGAAGAGTAAAGCCAACCTAGCCATGATCAGTGACTCTCCTGCGGACATACAATAAGAACCCAATGAGTGTACTGAGAGGAGTGACCAAATTCCTCAAGGCCTAGCCACCTTCATACAACAGGAAATATCTAAAGCAATCAAAGGGAAGGCCACAGGAGAGGTAAAGTTGGGTGGGCTTGCAAATTTCACAGGTAATAATCACACTAATGTTTATGGTGCAGAAAATGCATGTACATGGTTGATTGATTCAGGTACATCATCACATATGGTTACAAACCTAGATTTCTGTCATAAGCATGAAATAAATAACATGTACGAGCTTATTAACTTCCCGGATGACATAAAGCAGCAAGTGAAACAAATATGCCAGACTACTATTGGTGACAAAATTACCCTTGATGAAATTTTACACATATCAAATTTTTTCAAGAACCTACTCTCTATCAATAAACTCATAACACAGAATGATGTTGCTGTAATATTCATATCTAATAATCTGATTTTGCAGGACCTACAGACTAATAGTGTTATAGCAGCTATCAAGGCTATGAGTGGACTGTATGAGCTAACCACAGACAACCTATTACCCTCAGGGACTCTGAAAGGTCCTTCTCTAGACTTCTACAGAACTGAGAACATTGCCCTTAGTGCTTCTATTTCCTTTAATGTTTGGCATAGTAAATTAGAACATGTTTTTAAGGAAAAAATGTGAAATATCAATAAAATCAAGTTTTCCAATCATAACTTGTCTGATTGTCAAGTCTATCCTATGGCAAAACAACATATAAAACCCTTCCCTAAGCACAAAATACAAACCACAAGGCGCTTTGAAATCTTACGCATGGACCTATGGGGACCTTACAAAGTACCTAATCTAGATGGATCGCAATTCTTCCTGACCATTGTGGATGACTTCTCTAAAGCTACCTGGACTTTTTTGCTCAGACACAAAGATAGAACACAACCTACCATAACTCAATTTATCAAAACCATCGAGAAACAATATGACACAAGAGTCTTAAAGATACAAGCAGACAATGGGAGAGAATTCATAAACCACAAATGTAGAAAATGTTTTGCAGAAATGGGAATAGTATACCAAAAAAGTTGTTCATGCATTCCACAACAAAATGGTGTAGTGGAGATAAAGCACAAATACCTATTACAAATAACAAAGGCTTTACTACTTACGGCAAACATACCTAAATGCTATTGGGGAGAAGCCCTCCTCACTTCTATCTACCTCCTAAACAGGATCCCAACCAAAACCCTATAATAGAAAACACCATATAAGAGACTGCATCAAAGAAAACCAACCTATGACCACTTGAAAGTTTTCGGGTGCCTATGCTTTGCACTAGATAAAACACCTAACAAGACTAAGCTAGACCCTAGATCTTTGAATTGTGTCTTCCTTGGATATATGTCAGACTACAAAGCCTACAGAGTCATGGACCTTGGCATAAACAATGTCTTTAGTTCAAGAGATGAAACTTTCAGTGGAAGCACCTTTCCCCTTGCCAATACATAGACTGAACTCAAACAAAGACCATTACCACTATTCCCTTACAACCCAATAGATAATGATGCAGAAGTATTAAGTGATATGCTAAGGACATCAAGCATACAACATAATGAATACGTATCAGAAACCACTGAGACACTACCACAACTTGACGACATTGCAAACCAAGACACTACCTCAAACAATTATGTGAGAAAGAGCCAAAGAACACACACCACACCAAAATATCTAGATGACTATGTCCACGAAGCCTTTGCTCATCATTCGACTTCTGTCCTTGATACTTCTAATATCACTTTGAAAGCCTATGGTCCTGCAGGAATATAAGAAAGCAAGGAATCAAACTTTCAGATTTCACATACACAAAGCTACAAAGAGTTTATAAGCAATGTGAGCACTACTTTTGAACCTTTATCTTATGAGACAACATGTAAATCAAAAGAATGGGTGGACTCCATGGAGACACAACTAGCATCCCTAGAAGGAAATCAGACCTGAGTTTTGACAAAGCTACCTAAAGGGAAGCGAGCTATAGCATCAAAATGGGTATATAAAGTGAAATACAACCAAGATGGCACTGTTGACAAACTAAAATCAAGACTGGTAGCCAAGGGCTTCAACCAAAGGGAAGGAGTAGACTATTTAGAAGTGGTCTCTCTTGTAGCCAAGATTGTGACAATCAGAACATTCCTAGCTGTAGCTACAATCAAAAAATGATCCATCCTACAATGTGACATAAATGATGCCTATCTATATGGCCACCTAGAAGAAAAACTCTACATGCTGGCCCCACAGGGTTATAAGACAGGAGAGGTTTGCAGATTAATAAAGTCCATTTACGGACTCAAACAGGCAGGCAGATAATGACACAAGGAATGACTGTAAAACTAAAAGGATTGGGTTTTAACAAGGCAGAATTAGATCATTGCTTATACACTAAAGGCCAAGGCAACAACTTTATTGCTATCATCATCTACGTTAATGACATTCTCATCGTTAGAGCAAAGGAGGAACATTTAAACACTGTCAAACATGCCCTACATAGAGAGTTCACAATCAAAGATCTGGGGTATACTAAGTTCTTCCTAGGAGTTGAAATAGCAAAGTCAGAAGACGGGTTGGTACTCAATTAAAGCAAGTATGCGGGGTACATTTTACAAGAAACAAACCTACTGGACTGTAAATCATGTGTAACACTCATAGTTCCAGGAAGTAAGCTTACCATTAACGAAGGCGAGCCACTCAAGGATCTCAAAATATACAAAAGAACCGTGGTCAGGCTACAATACTTGAACTTTACAAGACCAGACCTTCCCTACATAACACAACAATTAAGTCAGTTCATGAAAACACGGGGAGAAACACATTGGAAAGCTGTAAAACATGTTCTCAAGTATCTTAAAGGGACATAAAACCAAGGCTTATTCTATGCATCAAATTCGGACCTATAACTCACTGCTTACTCAGAGACTCAAGCTGCGTATTTAGCAAATGATCCATGACTAGGTTTTGCATGTTCCCAAAAAAATCACCCATATTATAGAAAACAAAGAAGCAAACAACAGTCAGCAGATCATCAACGGAAGCAAAATACAGAAGTTTAGCTTTAACCACATGCGAATTATAATGGATCGTTCAACTATTAAAGTGTTTTCAGGTGGAAACCAGAAAAGCTATACCTCTATTCTATGACAATCAGGCGACGATCCACATATCAAATAACTCTGTCTTCCACTAGAGGACCAAGTATTTGGAGATCGATCTCCACCTAGTTCGTGATGCGATAAACTTAGAGTTCCTAAATCTCAAACATATGCGGAGCCAACACCAACTAGTTGTCCTATTCACGAAGCCTCTCACTGCACGAGTGTTCGAAGACCTAATCTCCACGTTTAGATTCATTCGTCTCTCCGGGCCTTTGACTTGAAAGGGGTGTTAAGAAACTATGCTAAGAAGCTTGGGTCGAGCTGTGGGTCATGGGTGACCCATGACCCAATAAACTCATTACCCATACTCACTCACACTACTTATCCGTAACATATGACGTGAATGTCTCAATTTTATTCCTTTATGTTTGTACATAACACTTGTAGCCTCTACAGCTGTCAATTCTGTTACAAATACCACAATACAAAACCTAATAGGATTTCTTTATTTCTAGTATAAGAACCCCATCTGTATATTTTCAGATCATGATGAAATAAGAAATTTATTCATCGACAAAACTCTCTTTCAGAATAATTTTTAAAAAAAATTAAAAAGTGCTAAAGGACAGTTAATATCTGTTACCTTTTATAATCATATAGTAAATAATAGGGTGAGTTTTAAAGTAAATGATAAAATTATTTTTTTGTCACATGTGACTAAATAGTCTTTTGTGAAAATACAAAAAAAAGGTACTGTTTTTTTTTTCATAATCAAACGATACATCCCATCTATGCATCTAGAAGGTCTTAAAAGTTTAGAAAAGAAGACTAAAAAAATTTGTTAAATCACTGACTCTCTCAGATTGTTAACACCACACCACTGTAACATAGGCCCGGCAAATAGTTTTAGATGCCATTGTTGTGTGAAAGTCCTTAAAAAAATATCTAGCCATCCTTGTTCGGTACTTTCAGTTAGGACTTGAGGTGAACTGCAAGCAAAACGTTTGTTTGTTTGGAAGAGATAAAGCATACATTACCATTCCAACTAAAAGTTAAACCTTTAATTGTGAATTGTATTGCACTCTAAAATAACTCAAATCCCAAAAAACATTGAGGCGTGTTTCAGCAGCTACCTACATAAGCTACTGTTCTTTAGCTGAGTAGGATTGTAAGCTTACTTCTTCACCACACGTATAACATGTACATTGTATAGGCATATAAGCACATTGCAACCGACAATCGAAACGGTCAACAACATGATGAGAGCTTAGGCCCACGCCCTGTCGGTGGGCGAAATGTACGAATCTCTTTCTAGATTATTATTCCATACCATTCTAGAAATCGTTAATTAACGTTGGTAATTAATTAATTAAACCACTTGTCCAACAAACCCACGTGTCTAACCCACCAATGGGTAGGGTCCCAAGTCGTCGGTGGCTTGTATTCTTATACTTTGACATGTTGTTAGAATTAAAATTATAAAAACTTACATAAATTTATTCAACAATTTATGTAAATTTATTATAAATTGTTGAAGCGTAAAATCGCAATTTTAACTTAATAAATTCTCCAATCTTTATCTCTATCTCATCGGATTCTCCTCCGTGACTGAACCTATCAAGTTGCAAATTTCAATCCAAAACAACGGGTTCTTAGCCGGAGTTTGCCGATCCTTTAGCTGACGTTATAATTGTTGATAAGGACAGCCCCAAAGCCAAACCAAGCCCTATCCCTAACTATCTCCACTGAAATGGGCCCCGCCCCGTGGGTGTCGACAAAGTAAATTATCTAATGAGACAGTGACAACGGTGCAGACTTTACAGCTGGGTCTTCAGATGGGATGTGAACCTTTGGATCACTGCTCAGTACCTTAAAATGTCTGCATGGGACCAACCACCACCGCATATCAGGAATTTACCAAGCTGTCACATTCGAGCTTAGCTGTCTCCTAACATGTGTTTTGGAGCAAAGTTGTCTTCTACATTGTCTTGTCACTTTAGTTCATCGCGCTCAAATTTAGACCACCGAATTACCGTAAACTGACCATATCTACTAATTAGAAGATTTGATTGGGTAAGAGGAATCAAGAATTTTTGATAACTTGAAAATGAACGTTTGTTTGTTTTTTTAATACCCTTTACTTACAGAAAAGAAATTAAAGAAACAACAAAACTACTGAGGATTGCCACATAAGAAAAGAATAATGTGTCTTTTACTCCTTTTCCTTTTCTTTTGCCCTTTTTTTCTTTTTTTTTACTGACTAGATTTTCTTTTTTCCCATTTTTTTTCTTTTCCACTTTCTGTACTGGAAACAAAAGAAAATCACTAAAAATATCAAAAGAAAAAGTTAAAAATACAAAAGAAGAAAAAAGGGAAAGTTAATTTACAGCCTTGCCGTGATTATAGCCGTAATAGGAGAGATACCATTTAACAAACTTCTTCAACCCGGTTTGCAAATCGGTAGTGGGTTTGTACCCGAGTTCCCTCCGGGCCAAGCTAATATTCGCATGGGTAAAAGGAACGTCGCCGTTTCCTGGCATATCCACAACATTCCTCTTTGCTTTCATCTTCAGATGCCTTTCCAATATGCTCACAAGTGTCGGCACTGTAACCGGCGACGTATTGCCCAAGTTAAAGATCCGATACGGAGCAGGTCCCCTCTTCTTCCCTCCTGACCCAGTACTCTTACCCGCAGTATCCAATGAACCGACACAACCTTTGACAATGTCATCAATATATGTGAAATCGCGGGCCAAGTCTACACGGTTCTTGCCCCGATATATCGTAATTGGCTTCCCTTGTAAGATATTTCTCGTGAACGAGAAATACGCCATATCGGGTCGGCCCCACGGGCCGTACACAGTGAAGAACCTTAACCCAGTTATGGATAACCCGTAAATGTGATTGTACGTGTGAGTGATTTCCTCACCTGCCTTTTTCGTTGCCGCGTAGAGACTCGCCGGCTGATCGGTCTGGTCAGACTCCGAGAACGGAACCTTCTCGTTTAGTCCATAAACAGAGCTCGACGATGCCCAGACGATGGCGGGTTGTGGATTTGCGGACTTACAGACCTCAAGAAGCGTGACCAGTCCAGCGATGTTGGAGTGGACGTACGAGCCGGGGTTCTCCATGGCGTAGCGTACGCCGGCTTGAGCTGCCAAGTGCATGACGTGAGTGAACGCAACGACGTCGAATAGCTTGTTCAAGAGGCGAGCGTCATTGACGTCACCTTCCACGACGAACACACCGTGGCTTTCAACGAGAGACTTACGGGCTTTTTTTAAGGACGGGTCGTAGTAGCTGTTGAAGTTGTCCAGTCCCACGACGCCATCGCCGCGCTTTTTCAGGGCTAACGACACGTGAGTCCCGACGAAACCGGCCGCTCCAGTGACGATTACGGACATGCCGCCTTGGCGATGGATCTGGGCGGAGTTCCGGACTTGTTTCTCCCACTGGATGCCGCCCCAGGAGGCGGACAAATACCGGCTACCAGAGTCGACGAAGCTCTGGAAGCTCAAGTAGGAGGCGGTAAGAGCAATCAGGAAAAGGGCCCACAGGAACATCGTACTAGTGGACGCGAAACACCGATGGAACTGTCGGTTCATGGTGTTGTGCGACCTGTCGATCTTGAACTTTCCAGGGGTTGACGGGAACAGCTCCTCTTCTAATGAAGGCATCTTGTTGCTCTCGTCTTCTCTTCTTTATGATTCGACCTTTTCTGAGTTTTTTCTTAGATAAGATATGACTGGTAATTGGATATTTGTATGTATAGATAACGATAGATAGATAAATAGATATGTATTGCTTTGCTACAGATGCAGAGAAAATAGTAGAGGCAACTTATTTTCCTGCACCTGCCAATGAGGAGAAGGAAATGGAGGGGTATATATAATAGAGGTCATCCACAAATAAGCGACCAAAAGTAATACGCGTGAACGCGTAAAAGGACGGCCAGATCGGATGGAATTGGCTGTTAAAGAAATAAAACAAAACAACTTTATTACTGGTTGAGGGCACTTCTGTCAATTTCACATAAATTTTCTTACATTAGTGCAGTATGAAACAATCTAGGAAAAGTCAGAAAATCCGTAACACAACAACGTGTCGTTTTAGCATTTAGTTGTGTGTGAACGAACATGTGAAGTTTTCACGATTTGAAAAATCATGGGCTATATTCACTACTTTGGTCAAAGAAGAGAACATGATGGCCATGCTATCAATAATTAAGTATTATTTTTATATTTATGCAATTTCAGTCAAACGAAAAAAAAGAAATAAAAAGAGTAAAAGAAAAACATTATTGAAATGCACCTACATTTCATCGACCGGAAGAACCGGTCAGGACCGTAAGGGAATAGAGAAAAAAGGGACTAAAAAACCTAAGGTGGCCTGTAAAGTCGGCTCTTGGTCTTGCTCCGCTCATGAATTGGGCGGTTGGACTCCAGTTTTTTTCATGTTTCTGTTATATTTTACTGGTCTTGAGTGAATTACTGCATCCTTGCTAATCATGTTTAATTCATAAACGTTCTCTCTTTTAGATGTTATGCTTTTTCTATTCATTTAAGGTATAGTTGAAAATACATTCTCAAATTTAAGAAAATATTTATTTTAATTTGACTTAGATCGTCGTATTTATAACGTATGTATGTGTTTTTAATTTGCCAGCGGTGATGGGGCCCACTTTGGAATTTGTGGTGAAAGAATGGGATCGATTACAGAAAACAGGAAATTATTAATTTGTTAATTATATATTCCACTCCTTAGCAGTTTGGGTAACACAAAACGACATGGAAAATGAAGTTCAGAGGGGGGTTGGTTGGGAAAGGGACCCGATCCTTTGTAACGACTTTTATGTGACTTAAATTTGTATGTACAAACCTCATCTTAATTAGTTCGGATTGTGCTTATCATCGATAAAAATAAATTTAATTTATCATTGAACTTGATTTAGGGATATGGACAATTGGAAGCACAAATGCTCTTCCCAGAGCGTTATAAGCTGTCGACGCCATTTGTCAATGATTGACTTTTATTAATGACATGCTCTTCCTCTTTTTAAATTTTGTGACAGCCCCCATCAATGGTTCGACTGTATTTCACATGAATACATAAGCTTTTTTTATCACTTTCAGTGAGTGATCTTACAAGACAAGAAACTCCTATTATGATTGATTTGGCATTTTATATAGTCTTGTTATTTGCGTTACGCTACGAAGGAGTAGGTAAGAGACAGGAAGTGATTACATGATAAAGCATATTTGTTTACTACATAATTCTAAATTGAATCGATTGAGATAAATTTACATTTAAATTTATAATTATATCTATTTAAAAGAGATAATATAACTTTGTTATGGAACACATCGTTTGATGAAGCACTTAAAAACTGATTATGGTAAATTTGACTTAGAAATGGCTTCATGTACAAAAGCGCCTATTGTTATTAAGTTTTTACTCCCACACGCACAGAGGGTTGTCTTTACACGAAAGTAAGTTTAATACTTTGATAGCTTATTACGTTGTTGAGAAGGAGAAACTCAAGTTTGCTAATTCTACAGCCCTTGAAGCAACTAAAGAGAAGATAAAGATGAAGCCTGCTAAGTTCAAAGGTAGAAAGTTCAAGCCTTCTCCACATTCTAACGCTAGTCAATCCAGTGCTGGTAAAGGTCCTAAGGAGATAAAGAAACCAACAGTATGAGGCCTAGAAAGAAAGAATGAGACCATCAAGTAACTTTTTAACTTATCAATCTATGAATTTAATTTGCGATAGTCGCATTAAGTACTTGGTGGCTATATAGTAGAGCATTTGATCAAGGTGCTTCTACAATACAGGGGTTCATATCCAGGATAAAGCCAAATTAAAGGTAAGGAAGAACTGATGGTTGACAGCAATGAAGAAGTGGAAGTAATATCTATGGGGGAATGTATGTATTGAACCTTATTGTAAGGTTCATTTAGGTTTTACA
>JAOQMP010000008.1:440114-450367 GCA_027563575.1 Erythroxylum pedicellare
TAAATAAAAAATATATAGTAATTACATCCTAAAAATATTAATTTGATGTGATTCTTTTTGTTCAAAAGCTTAATATTATGGTGTTTTTAAATATAAACTAATTTATAAAATTAAATAAATATTTAAAAACTTTTTTATTATATTCTTCCTAATCTCATAAAATAAAAAAAGTTAAATTTAAAAATACATTGTATAAAAATAAAAACAAAAAATAAAATAGAGGGCAATATTATCATTAAATAAATAAATAAATAGGTAATCTTAAAACTTACTCTTATAAAGTTTTAAAAAATTAACTTATTGAAATAATAGTATTGGTATTTGAAAGATAGCGACGGTAGCCAATTTGAACAGCTCACGGACATTTGAAATTAGCGTGTCCAAAACTGCAACATTAAGAAAGCTTCCGAACTCATCTTGCCTCGAGGAAGAAACAAAACAAGTCTTCTGAAAATAGAAAACACTATTTATCTCATTAAGAAATTCATTTTACAAAATAAGGAAACCACAAAGCGTGAAAAGCACAAAACAAACTGAAGGAGCAAGTCAAGCGTTGACGTTGTACAATTACGAGGAACATTGTAAGGTGAGTAAGCTTTACAATAAGCATTGAATATACCAAGTTGGTGTGAAAAGAAAACCTTAGGAAGCTCTTCTTTTTCACTCTTTCATTCCAGTTTTAACTAAAAGTTTGGATTTTTAATGAGTCAAAGCAGACGTGTGAGAATAAATATAAAAACGTATGGTTAGGAACTGTGTCTTGTGAGATAATTGTGTTAAACATTACAAGGAATGAGGTTTTATCGTCTTCAAAGACTTCTTCTTGTCCTCCAATATAATTTTTAATTGAAATTTATCAAAATATGATTTATAAATTTAAAGTTTATTTAAAATCATCTTAATCGAAACAATCACGCATCTCTTCGTTGACCGTTGGTTTCCGTTACGGTAATAATTAAATAAGGTATTTAATTTTGTGTCAGCACTTTTAAGGAATACGCGTGCCCGAAGCGCGTGAAGTTATAACCGTCTGCACTTTCCTTGTAACCCTCTCCCTCACGCTTACCGTTTATCCTCCCCACTACACGTTCTCTTCTTATATCTCCCACAACACCCCTACTTTCTCACTATCCAAACACCGTCGTGAAATTTTCGAATACCTTGCAATCATGTTCCGAATCAGTAACAATCTAGTTGGAATCCTCAACTTCATTACCTTCCTGCTGTCAATCCCCATCTTATGGGCGGGGATCTGGCTGCGCAACCGTGGTACAACCGAGTGCGAGAAGTTTCTCGACACTCCGGTGATCATCCTCGGAGTGTTCCTCATGCTCGTCTCTCTCGCTGGACTCATAGGCGCGTGCTGTCGCGTGTCCTGGCTTCTCTGGGTGTATCTTCTCGTAATGTTCGTCTTGATAATGGTTCTCTTCTGCTTCACCATCTTCGCTTTCGTCGTCACGAACAAAGGCGCTGGCCACGTGTTGTCGGAAAGGGGGTATAAGGAGTATAAATTGGGAGATTACTCTAACTGGTTGCAGAAGAGAGTGAATAGTCCCAAGAATTGGAATAAGATTAAGAGTTGCTTGATTGATGCTAAGATTTGCTCTGATTTTAATCAGAAATATCTTCAGGATACGGTCACTCAGTTTTACAAAGAGCAGTTATCTGCTATTCAGGTACAGTAATTCTTTTATAAAAAAAAATCTCTATCTCAAGAAGTTCTGATTCTTTCTTTACTTTTCCTATCCTTTCTTTCTGTGAAAGGGAATAACAAAAAGCAAAAAGCTTTTTAAGCAGATAGGAAACTTATCCATCCGTGCTAATCACCATTACAGATTTAACCTTTTTGCTTGTCGTTCTTATCATAATATGGATTGTTATCGTCTTAATTTGGGATTGCATGAACTGGGTTGTGATAAAAATCGTGTCTTGATTTACAGTCTGGTTGCTGCAAGCCATCGAATGATTGTGGTTTCACATACGTGAGCCCAACCAACTGGACGAAGACTACTACAACTTCAACAAATACCGATTGTGCAGTTTGGGAGAACCAAGCAGATGTTCTATGTTTCAATTGCAATGCTTGCAAAGCAGGACTGTTGGATACGATCAAGAGCGATTGGAAGAAGGTGGCTGTGATCAACATTGTGTTCCTTGTTTTCCTCATCATTGTTTACTCTGTCGGTTGCTGCGCTTTCAGGAACAACAGAAGAGACAATGCATATTGGAAGCACCCTTAGAGAGTCTCTGATCTTGAGCTAGCCATAGCTATGGTATGACTGGATGGATCTTAGCTTTTGAGTAGGTTTTAGCTAGCGTCTACTGCCTCTACCTGCTAGCTGCACGCACATAGTTGTGATTTATATTTGTATTTAACTGCTACTACTACTATGGATTGTTGCTTCTTGTATAGCACTCTATGCTTCATCTTTGCTATAATTTACAACGATCCCTTGTATAATTTGCAGTTTCATTCTGGTTTTTGGTATCCATTGATTTAAAACGAGTGGCTGACCTGGGGTTTGAGAAAGAAGATAGTTTTACATGTGGAGGAATTGATTATAGATCAGGAGTCTGACTTTGTGTTCCCAGCTATTTTTACTCCAAACGTGATTTGAATGACATAATCAATCTTGTTGGGTAATTATGAAATTGAAATAATGACAAGTATTATTTTTTAATATCAGAAAGCGAATGTATATTTGAAGCCTGTTTGATGGCAAACTATGTATTTTCAACTACCATTCTTTGGTGCAAAAGAAAACAATACTATGTGGATTGTGGACCCAAACTTTAGGAATTAATTGTGCACTTGATGAGTATTTTGACAATCACTTGATGGCAACCTTAATGATTTATGAATCATCTGACCCCAATTAAGCCCTGTCCACAGTATCATTGCAATTAATTTTTGGGTAGAGGGACCGGATCATATTGCAATTTCCATGAAAAGTTGAGCATAACAATCCCGAATCTTTGGAAGTAGGCCTAAGAAATAGGTCCATGTAACTCATACTGGGCTTAAACCCAATGTGAAATTCATGTCAAGATGAAGCTTGATGAAAATCAGGTTTAGTCAAATAAAAATCAAACTGGCTGCGCACTTAAAATATATCATTATGAATATATGTAAATGAATTCATGTCACAAGACACCATAGGATTTCATGTTTGAAGTTAAGAGTAGGAGGAAGCTTGTTTTTAGAGTGCTAATATGTCAGGTAACTTATGGGAGTGGACACCTCTTAAATCCACTAGCTACTTGTCCTAGTTCTAATTTGAATAAGTCTTGGTTAGGATGATGAAAGTGGATACCTGTTAACTCTACTAGCCACTTATCTGATTCTAGTTTGAATAAGTTTTAGCGAGTTGTTATTTGAATCTTGAATTAGTCAACGTTATTGTTATTGTTCCTGATATATAGTTACTGAAATATTGGAGAGTGGTTGAGCTATTCCCTTATTTATTGCCATCGAATCACATGAATAAATGGGGGAGCATTCTTTCATTAACTAAATTAGCTCTTTGAGTTCCTTAGGAGTTTTTGGTTCCGTCGAAGTAACCAGCTATTGCTTATTTTGTTCTTTAGCTACTCCTTATTTCAATTTCCAATTAATCAAAATTGGGAAGGATAAGTAATATCAATTTAAGAGAGATCCTTCTTCTCTTAACCGACCAATCACAAGATTTCATGTATAAGACAATTTTAGATCTCACGCACACAACAGCTTGGTATCAAAGACAACATGGAGAAGCAACGATTGGGACGATTGGAGGATGAAATTACCACTCTGTCAGCAAGGTAGGAAAAGATTCTAAAGGAGATGCAAGAGATGTTTGCTACAATCAATGCTCATTTGGATGTTATCTCTGCAAATAAAAGTCAGGTAGTAGAAAGCTCTTATAGCTAAAACCAAAATAATGAAGGGTGACGAAATAGTCATGCATTAACTAACCTTGAAGGTTCTTCCAACAATGCCTAAATGCCTAAGTTGGTGAAATTGGATTTTCCTCGATATAGCAGACAAGAGGACCCAACTAAATTGATTTGCAAAGCTGAACGATTTTTTGAATTCCACAAAACACCGGAAGAGGAGAGAGTGCCATTGGCTTCATTCAACATGGAAAATAAGGCACAATTGTGGTTCCAGCTCATCAAGAACGAGATGTAACAAATGGCATGGGAGGAGTTCAAACAAAGTTTGCATGATAGGTATGGCCCCACACAATATCAAGACTTTTTTAGTGAGTTAACTAAGTTGCAACAATCTGGTTCTATAAGAGACTACCAGGCACAATTTGAGAAACTTCTTACTTTCACCTACACAACAGGTTAATTGTTTTGTGAGTAGCTTAAAAGAGGGTATCAAAACTGACATTCAGGCTTGCAAGCCTACATCTCTTTCTGCAGCAATTGGCCTAGCGAGATTGTATGAGGCAAAAGATAATTTCGATCATTGCAGTACTCAAACTGAGTCGCGAAAGGCAAACCCAATTTCTTTAACCATACGGTAGGATACTATTATGCCAATTAAAAAGTTAACTCCAATTGAGCTTAAGGAAAGAAGAGAAAAAGGATTATGCTTTAACTGCAACGTGAAATTCAGTCTCAGGCATAGATGCAAAAAGTTGTTCCTTATTAAAGGGAAATGGTTTGATGATGAAGATGAAGATGCGAATAATGATATGGAGATTGAAGAAAATCAGCAGTTAGAGACACCAGAGGTTTCAATCAATGCTATTTATGGTGCTAGAGCTCCACAAACAATGAAGGTTCATGGTCGATTAGCCCAACGACAAATTATTATCCTAATGGACTTTGGTAGTACCCATAATTTCTTGCATAGTAAGGTTGCAGGAAGATTGGGGATCATACCTAATGCAAAAGAAAAGTTTAAAGTTATAGTGGCCAATGATGAGAAAATTGCTAGCATGGGACTTTGTAATGGGGTAAGTTTAATGATTCAAGGCAAGTTAATTATTGCAGATTTTTATTTAATCTCCTCAGTGGGTTGTGCTGTTATCTTGGGGGCTCAATGGTTGAGTACATTAAGCCCAATTCTATGGATTTCTCTCAATTATCAATGCAATTCGAGACGAATGGAAAAAAGATCAATCTCATAGGGCTGTCAACTTTAATTAATAAACTAGTGGATGGTTTGGAAATGAGTAAGGAAATCAAAAAAAAAGGAAGGGATCATCGTACAGATTAATTCCATTACCATGCTGGTATCAGGTGCACGTGGCTCTTGTTTCAATTGAGTTTAATTTACCTAGAACTGAAGTCTTTTTTATATTCTTATCAAGATATTGTTGAAGAGCCTCAAGGCTTACCTCCACCACAAAGCCATGATAACAAAATTATCCTAAAATAAGGATATGAACCAGTTTGTGCACAGCCATATCGATATCCTTATTACAAAAAAAATGAATTCGAAAAACTGGTAAAAGAAATGTTGCCATCTAGTATCATACGTTAAGCCAGAGCCTATACTCATCTCTTGTTTTTCTGGTTGGAAAGTATGACGGTTCTTAAAGGTTATGTGTCAACTGTCGAGCACTTAACTAGGTTACCATTAAAGACAAGTTTCCTTTCCTTGTTATTGATGAACTACCAGATGAGCTATAAGGTGCTGAGTTTTTCACGAAACTAGATTTGAAAATGGGTTACTACCAGATACAAATGTAGAATCAAGACATCTCAAAAACTGCTTTTTAGACTCACTATGGACACTATGAGTTCACAGTAATGCCATTTTGGATGACAAATGCCCTCTCTACTTTGCAGTTGCTAAGGAATGAGGTATTTAAACCGTACATTTGAAAATTTATTATGGTATTTTTTGACAATATTTTAATTTATAGAAAAACTTAGGAAGACCATATGTGGCATATTAAGGACACTTTAATATTTTAAGAACTCACCAGTTGCTTGTCAAAAAGGGAAAATGTACCTTTTCTCAGAGGGAAGTGAAATATTTGGGGCATATAATTTCCAACGATGGTGTTGCTGTTGATCTGGACAAAATTTTTGCTATTCAAAATTGGCCAAGACCAAAAACTATTAAGCAATTGTGAGGCTTCCTTAGACTAATCGCGTGCTATTGAAAATTCATTATGAATTACGGGAAGGTGGCAACTCCATCAACACAATTGCTGAAAAAAGGAAAATTATTGTGGAATTCTAAAGCAGAAGAAGCTTTTGCATTGCTTAAACAAGTGATAACGCAAGTGCCGGTGTTAGCTCTTCTTAATTTTAATCAACCATTTGAAGTCGAATTTGATGCATTTGGAATCGGCGTAGGCATCATTCTTATGCAAAACAAGAAACTAATTGCTTTCTACATCTGTGCCTTACGAGATAGAAACTTACAACTATCAGCTTATGATAAAGAAATGTCAGTACTAATCTGTGCAGTTTAAAATTAGAGGCCTTATTTGATGGGGAGACAATTCATTGTTTGCACTGATCAAGAAGCACTTATAGGAGCAAAGGATCATCACTCTAGTTCAAGAAAAGTGGTTGGCCAAACTGATGGGTATGATTTTGACATAGAATATAAGAAGTGTAAGGATAATTGCATAGCAGATGCGTTTTCCCGAATTCATGAAAATTAGTTGATGGCTATCTCAACACCAATTCTAAGTTGGATAAAAGAGGAAGTTCAAAGCAATCAAAAATTGCAAGAATTAGTTAAACTCTGTCAACAAGGAGAGGCCACGAGTCCATGGGAATATAAGGAAAGAATTCTTTACTTAAAGCATGTAATTTATTTACCAATTGATTCCCCGTTAATTACTATTGTTGTTAAGGAAATGCATTCCAGCACTCATAAAGGGTACCATAAAAGTCTTTATCGAGTAAGATCTATATTTTATTGGCAGGGCATGAGAAAAAAGTCTCCTTAAAGCCATATTAGGGTGTGACCTGCCAGAGAAATAAAACAAAAAATATTAAGCAAGTAGGACTATTGCAACCACTTCCAATTCCCGTTCAGGTTTGGTCACATATTTCAATAGATTTTGTGGAGGGTCTTCCTAAGTCAAAAGGAAAGTCAGTCATTTATATTGTTGTTGATCGTCTTTCAAAATTTGCTCAATATATTCCTATTTCTCATCCTTACTCCATTGTGACTGTGGCACAAGTGTTTTTGAGCAAATATTCAAGTTGTATAGAATGCCTAAAAGTATAGTATATGATAGAGACCCCAGTTTCACCAGTATATTTTAGAAGGAGTTGTTCGATTTATAGGGGACCAGCTTCAATTTCAGCTCATCATACCACCTTCAAATTGGTGGACAAACAAAAGCAGTCTCAAGTGTATTCTTTGGGCTGCTTATTGTTATAACACCAGTATCCATTCTTCTACAAAAAGGACACCGTATGAGGTTATTTATGGGAGGCCTCCTTCTTCACTTTTAACATATGTACCAGGTACTGCAAATAGGAATGTCCAATGGGCCGGCCCGACCTTTAGTTGGATGGCCTGTCGCCTGACGGGCCAGAGATGACCGACTCGATCCATCCTTATTAAAAAAAAAAAAAACCAAACGAAGTCAATTTTGTTGTTCCAGTCAAGTCACAGGCCGGCTCGGCCCGACCTTGACTTGTGGCCTGGTCAAGCTGAACCATTTTGGCCCGTAGCTCGCCCATGTCAAAATCGAGCTGAGCTAAAATTGTCATTCCTAATTGCAAAAGTAAAAGTTATGGATCAAGAGTTGCAAGCTGGAGATATGATTTTAAAGGGCTTAGAGATCATCTAGCCTTGGCTCAACAACGTATGAAAAAATTCTATGATACTCAAAGAAGTGAGAGAAGTTTTGACATTGCAAATTTTGTTTACTTGAAATTGCAACCATATAGGCAATCCTTAGCTATCCATAGGAACCTTAAGTTGTCACCACGATATTATGGCTCATTTGAAGTTGCTGAAAAAATTGGCCCTGTAACCTATAAGTTGAAGCTTCCAACAAACTCTATACTTCACCAGGTATTTCATGTGGCTTGGCTTAAGAAGACAATTGGAGCTAATGTAAAGGTTCAAGAAGATTTGTCAATCATGACGACAAATGAAGAGTCCCTCACTATTGTTCCTCGTACTATTCTTGAAAAGAGAAAAAACAAAAATAAAGAAGAGGTTTTAGTTCATTGGCAAGTCTTTCTCCAGTGGAAGCAACTTGGGAGGATTATCAAGAACTATATATTCGTTTTCCTTAATTATTCCTTAAGGACAAGGAAAAAATCTTTAGGGGAGGAATGTCAAGTAACTTATGGGAGTAAACACCTGTTAACTCTACTAGCCACTTGTCCTGGTTCTAGTTTGAATAAGTCTTAGTTGAGCTGAAAAGAGTAGACACCTGTTAACTCCATTAACCACTTATTTGATTCTAGTTTGAATAAGTCTTAGTGAGTTGTTATTTGAATTTTGAATTAGTCAACGTTACTGTTATTATTCCTATGTGTAGTTGCTGAAATATTAGAGAGTGATTGAACTATTCCCTGATTTATTGGCAACGAATTAAATGAATAAAGGAGGGAGCATTCTTTCATTCACTAAACTAGCTCTTTAAGTTCTTTAGGAAGTTTTGGTTCTCTTGAAGTAACTAGCTATTACTTATTTTGTTCTTTAGCTACTCTTTATTTCTATTTCCAATTAATCAAAATTGGGAAGTATAAGCAATATCAATTTAAGAGAGATCCTTCTGTTATTAATCAACCAATCACAAGATCTCATAGCCAAGACAACTTTATATCTCACGCATATGACATAATCTTAATTAAGAAATTCAAATCTCCAATCTCAATTTCAATGGCTTTTGAAGAGTTCTCTTCCACCAATTACATTTGGTCTATAAGATAGATGTGATGAATGTATGTCAGATCTCACTTGAAGTTCATATATAAGATCAAATGCTACACTAAACAAAAAGATATTCTAACGGATCCTCCAAAAAATGTCTTTTAAGTTTATATCTAGCTTTACTTAGTAGCACCAAAACTCTACATTTGTTAAACATTGTTATGTTGTAGTTGATTTAGAATTTATTCAAAACCAAGATAATTATCTTCACTCTTATCTTAATCCTCACTGTTGTTTCGTTTTTTTTTTTTTTTGTAATTAAGCAACACCAATGTTAAATGGAGCTTAAATTCAACTCGAACATTTCATTCTGACTTCCAACTATTTCAAAGAGTAAAAGTCCTATTGAAGTTAACAGAGTGACAATGTGTTTAATTTCCATCTCAAGGTGAGATTTGATTTTAGGCCAGGGAAAAGAAAATTTGTTACGTGCTACCCATCCTTTCAATCACCATCTTCCCTTATAAAAGTAGAAGAAAAAAGCTCTACCATTTCGCAACAAGGTCAAGAACATGCTAAGAATTAATTACAAGACATAACTTCCTGTCTCCCTATCTTAGATTGTACACATAGTTTTATGTTTTAGATATGTTTGTTGTGGAACATAAGGGTTTTACTGGGCAGACAAAAGATCGTGACAGGTTCTAATGGAGTTAGTCACCGCCCATTCTTGAAGTATGTGTTGAAAATTGGTGTGATTAGGTAATCTCAGTTTTGGTTGGATGTTAAGAATATTATTTGCAGCATGTGGAGGTTACCGTCGCATTAATCATCCATGACATATATATAATAGAAGAATATGTTCATGCACATTATTAATCTCTATTGATCCACTTAAAGTTTGCCGTATACAATTTATTTTTCAAGACTTCACATCGCAAGTTGGCAAGCATCGCTTGACTTCTTTTCCTCAATTTATAAAAATATAGAATATGCTCTAAATTAACAACAAGAAAGACTAATTTTCAGGGCATGATGTAAGTAAATGCTAAATTTGAAGATAAAATGGTGGTTGCTACGCTAATAACTCCATAGGGAATGGAGAGCTGTCGTTGGATACATACAAGAGTGTTCTGTGATGTACAGGAACCTTTAATTTCAGTGGATTCCATACCCAATACATTATTTCTATATTCCCTCTTATTTTATGAAAAAATTGATATCTTACTTAGTCTTACCAAATAATTAAGGAAATGGTTAATGTTTAATCTCAAAAATAATTTCTGTAATTTTGAATTGACATAATAACGTTACAAGATAAAATTGAATTTAAAAAATCATCATGTTTCTTCCATTAAATTTTGGATGACGAATGTGCACTTTTTATATAAAAGATGGATAATTTGGAAACTTTAAAACTTGAAATTGTTATATAACACCTTTTTAAAATGCA
>JAOQMP010000008.1:459622-490192 GCA_027563575.1 Erythroxylum pedicellare
TTTGTGTATTACTTGCGTTGGTTGCCATGTTTGATTTGAAATTAGAACAACTTGACATCAAGACAGCATTCCTGCATGGCAAATTAGATGAGCAGATTTATATGAAACAACCTGAAGGTTTTGAAGTTGCAGGAAAGAAAGACCATGTGTGTTTGTTGAAGAAATCCTTTTACGGATTGAAACAGTCCCCAAGACAGTGGTACAAGAGGTTTGATTCATTTATGTTAGGTCATGATTTCTCCAAGAGCATGTATGATAGTTGTGTTTACTTCCAGAAGTTAGATGACAGCTTATTTATCTATTTGTTGTTATATGTTGATGATACACTCATTGCTGCCAAGAATGTCACAGATATTCACCATTTGAAAGCCTTATTGCATGATGAATTTGAGATGAAAGATTTGGAAGCAACTAAGAAAATTCTTGGCATGGAGATAAGACGTGATCGATGAGCCGGTAAATTATACTTAACCTAAGAGAATTATCTTAATAAAGTTTTGGAGAGATTTGGGATGCGAGATGCCAAAGCAATTAGTACTCCCCTTACTAGTCATTTTCAAATATCTGCTGCTCAATCACCACAGTCACAGGAAGAGGAAGATTATATGGCACAAGTTTCGTATTCTAGTGCCGTCGGCAATATTATATATACAATGGTATGAACGCGTCCCGATATTTCACAAGCTGTTAGTGTCGTTAGCAGGCATATAGCCAATCATGGCAAAGAACGTTAGCAGGCGGTGAAATAGATTCTCAGATACTTGAAGGACATTTCAAATTTTAGTTTGAAGTTTGGTAGAACCAACAACACTTTGGTTGGTTTTGTATATTCAGATTATGCCGGTCATCTCAACAGACGCAAATCTTTGATAGGTTATGTATTTTGCATTGGAGGTTGTGTCGTTAGCTAGAAAGCTACTCTACAACATGTAGTAGCTTTATCTACTACTGAAGTAGAATATATGGTAGTTACTGAGGCTATCAAAGAAGCATTATGGTTGAGAGGTTTATTTGGTGAGTTATCCCTTTATCAAGGGGTTACTACTGTTTCTTGTGACAGTTAGGGTGCTATTCATTTGACGAAAGACCAGATGTATCATGAGAGGACGAAGCATATTGATGTGAAGTATCATTTTATTCAGGATACTATTGCAGAGAAGAAGGTCCTTATTCAGAAGATTAACACTAAGGACAATTCTGCTGACATGTTTACGAAGGTTCTTCCTATTTACAAGTTTAAGCAATGCTTAGACTTGATTGACGTCTATAATTGGTGATATAGCCCTTTTGGGGCATTGTCGGAGAAGGTGGAACATATCACTAATTGTTCCGGACCAAGTCAAGGTGGAGATTTGTTGCATGTGCATACCTTGGCCCCTCTAATATGTCAAAAATGGGTGGCTATTGTCTGCATGTTTTGGCCTCCTCTAAGTCAAAAATAGATGCACCTTTCAGGCTTTGTATTTTTTAGCCATGTTAGGCTAAAATCTTCAAGATCTTCAAACGTGGTTTTTGACGAGTGACGATTGCGCACAAATTGAAGAATTTTTTGCACAGATGCTTAGGGACTTCAGTTATAAATAGAAGGAATGGTTGCATGCTTAAAAAAAACAACACTCCTTCCTACAAATCCTCTCATTCTCTCTTCAATTATTTTCCGTATACTTATAAGTTTTGAAAGCCTTTTGTTCCAACCTTTGTACTTGTATACATTCTCTACATATTAGTAAAATTGCTCACTCTCCGGTCGTGGACGTAGGTCACATTGATTGAACCACGTAAATCTTTGTGTTCTGTCCCATTTATTTTGTCTATCTTTATTTTCGTTACTATTTTTTCGGGCTATTAAATTCAATCGGTATCTGATCCAAGGGCGTTTTATCTTAACAGTATTCCTATTAATGATGAAGATTAATATTATTTAAAAATTTTAAATAATATTACTTTTAATAAATCATGAATTCAAATTGTATAATTTGAACCTCATCAAACTTTTGGCCGATCCAATTTGACTCCTGAAGCCTAACTGCAATAAATAGACTTCCCCAAATGGCATGATTTAGTTAGTGATAAAGAGCAAAGTGTAGTTGTACCCGACCCTTCAAACTGTTTGTTATGTAGTAGGTCTTTTGCCTTCGTTGTAGGATACAATTCGTTTAGCACTTACCAGGCTAATGAGATAGGTCACAGGTGTTGTGTTGGTCACACAGTCACAACCAGTCTTGTCATTAACATCTTCCTTATCCAGAACCTATTCGCAATGATCATTTCAGGTTAGGTCACTGTGTTCTGCAAGATTTGTGACATTTCATGCAGATTCCTAAGTATCCCAAAAGGTTTAACCCTGTTAAAGGAAAATTAATTCATTTATGAAAATAGTTTATATTTTTCATTTTAAATTTTAAAACAACAACTTCTATTAAAAATTTCACTAATAAGTGATTTAATAATAAATAATTTCATCCGTCGTTTTTAAATATTTTGTTACTTTAAATTTTAAGATATTAAATTATATATTTATTTTAAAAGTGAATTCTGAAAAAAAAAGAAAAGGAACCAGGTATAACCTTTTTATAAAAATAAAGAGGAAGCACTTCACTGGTTTATCTATTTGAGATATTTCCATTCATCGAATAGATAAACCATATTTATTGGGTCTGGTGACGAAAAGTCACTTCAAATGATACATATATTTAATTTTTCCATTTTCTCTTATTTTTCTAGTTTAATAGAAAGAAAGCAAGCGACATGCATTTTCGTATAAGTGTGTTATTGACTTCTAGAGTACGTGTAGAATTGGTAATAACAGACTCTCAACTGGTATGACAAGACCAATGTCTTATCTCTTAAGTCTTCGTCTCATCTTACTAAATTTATGAAACAGTTAGGAAACAACCAAAACCTCACCAGCAAATCTGCCTGTAAGTATAGAATTGGTTATAACAGACTCTTTAAATGCTAGGACAGGACCAATGTCTTATCTCTTAAGTCTTCGTCTCATCTAACTAAATTTATGAAACTGTAAGGAAAGAACCAGAACCTAACCAACAAATCTGCCTGATTTGTCTTCTAGGTTCAATTAACATTGACAATAGGTAACCGTAGTTATTGTCGAAAGCCACCCAAATTAAATACCTCATCTTCAACAAGAAAGAAGAGAGTAATTTCAAATAATTTTCATTTTTAAATGTAAATCCATTATTTTTTTAATATATTTGAGCCCAATGATTTAATGAAAATATACTCAAAAATTCAAAATTCAATTTACCACGGTGAAATACATAAAACTTCCTTATATATGTTTGCCCAACCAATGTAAACTTGTTAGAATGGAATGCACATGTATCGTCCTCTTTGCATTTTCCACGGAATCATGTTGTTTTCTGGTAAACCTATATTTAGTCAGTTTAATTTCGTGTACTAATCAAACCCCTCTTCATTAACTTGTCATATATTGATGGATTTCCATGTTTTAAGGCGGATTTTAACTTACAATTAATGAAGATGGATGTGGATATGCGTTTCCAAACTCATTTACACGATTTATTTGCCCATTATAGCCCTTGAATAGAGTTGTTTAGGACCATGGGGTATTGCATTTTGGCACTTACGATAAGGTTAATTGGTTTACATCCTACTTCAACTTCTTTGTGAAAGCACAAAGGGAAAAAAAGCCATAGTTAATTCAATCTCAAATTATTTGTGCACGTTACGTGCTTCAATATTATTTTGTGTTAATTTTAGAAAAACGTAATTTTAGGTTTTTGCATTATCGAAACTTTTGATATTAACTGTGTTCAAAGATCAATCTTAAAGAATATATAATAATATATAAATTGCATATTTTCTAGAAATAACCTCTCTACTATGTAAAGATAAGGTTGTATAATATCAGACCTTTTCAGACTCTGTTTTATTGCGGAACTTCAGATTGGGCGTGATGATAATGATGATATAAATTAAATATTTTGAATAAATTATTTAAAGTTAAATGATATATTCAATTTAAATGATTCATACTACTCTCTAATATAAATTAATTTCGCACCTCTAACATTAAGAATGGTAACTTGTAAATAATTGGTAATGTAGCTGATCATATGCATTCAGGCAATAATAAGTATGTGAAGACTCGTTGTGTGCAGAATTGTACAGGTTACGTAGGAACTTGAGGGATCTTGGAATTCTAAGTTTACATCTTCTAGGACTCTTGGGGTGGGATTTTAGGGGCTGAGAATTAGTCCGGCTAGACCAAGATACCTAATGTAATAAAATAAAAAAAGTCAGTCTCCAACTGTCAGCGATGTGAGCTCCCATTCCTCAACCATAGTCATTAATTTCTTGAAAATTTTGCGCATAGACTGACTTTTGGTCACTAATTGATCATCTCAAAAACGTTATAAAGAAAGCTGTGACTGGCTGGCAACACATGAAACAATGCTTAGTTTCTCCTTCCTAGCTATATAAGTTACGCGGTATTCAAGGTGAAGTATTGAATATGAGCCTTTTGTAGACAACAACTCCAAAAAGTAGTACACAACGACACTCAATTCTTTATCTCTATTTCCTAGTCTTGGGGCCGTTTCTGTTTACTTTTTTCTATTACCTAGGACCTTGGTTTGGTCTTTTTGTTTATTCTCATATGTATCTTGCCATTTTTGTGCCACTGTAATTGATTGGCTCACAAAGGTATATACTATATAACCTCGAGAAGGAAGCAGATTCAGACCATCATCAGAAGATCAAATTACTTGGAGGAGGGAAAAATGGTAGCTCCGTTGTCAGCTTGGCCATGGGAGAACTTAGGAACTTATAAGGTAGAGGAAACTCTTAGTAAACGCCTACGTTTTCTTAATCTTATCACAGCTTGAAATTCATGAAGTTGGTTGCTTGAAATTGATATGGTTTGTTTCTGTATGCAGTATCTGCTCTATGCTCCTATTATTTCGAAAATCACGTATTCAAGAATTCAAGAGGGAAGCTTCAAGGTTGATTGGTGTCTAAGTATTCTTGTTTTGTTTTCTCTGAGAGAGTTTGTTTATTTTCTCTGGAGTAACTTCTCCAGCATGCTTTTCCTGAACCGAAAATACCGGATTAACCAGGAGGGTTATGATTTCAAGCAGATAGACAAGGAATGGGATTGGTAAGCTTTTCCAGGAACTAAAAAAGATTCAATCTTCTGTTTCTTCTCATCAAAATCTATATTCATATGGGAATTGGCATACTTAGAGACGAGTTGCATCTATGTTTGTGTTTTTGCAGGGACAATTTCATTCTTCTCCAAGCACTCATTGCTTCAATGGCATGTGTTATATTCCCATCATTTCTTGAAGATGCTCCAATCTGGAACACAGGTGGTCTTTTCACCATCTTGATCCTTCATGTGGCCATTTCTGAGCCTCTATACTATTGGCTACACAGATGTTTTCACACAAGTTACCTCTTCAAGCATTACCATTCACTCCACCACTCGTCTCCGGTAGTACACCCATTCACGGGTAAGAAAACAACCTTAAAGAGTTTCTGTCCATGAATCGGGCACTTCAAAGTTCGTTTCTTTACGTTGTTTTTTTTAATCAAATTTGGTGTAGGTGCAAATGCAACACTTTTGGAACATCTGTTACTAACAGTAATCACAAGTATTCCAATAATTGGGACTTTTGTGATGGGATATGGATCAAAAGTCACACTCTATGGCTATCTTCTGGCATTTGATTTTCTCAGATGCTTGGGCCATAGTAATGTTGAAGTTGTCCCTTATCAACTGTTTGAGAGATTTCCTTTCCTTAGATACCTTCTCTACAGCTCATCGTAAGTACAAAACTAATTATCTTCTTCATATGCTTGGTTAAAAGTCACAGTTGTCAGTTGTCACCATTGCACAGCCACAAAAAGTGCATTCAATTTCACCATAAAACAAAACCTATATTCAAGGACTCAACGGAGCTCGAAGTGCATATGTTGGTTCCATAAACAGTTCCCTAGACAAAGGCCAATCCTACATCTTTTTTTCCTTGAACTTTTTACGCTAAGCAACTTCCGAAAATAATAATTTAGTTCTGTGAATGAAATTTCAGAAGTATGTACGAGCAACTTCATCACCTTATGCAGTGATAATCGTATCTTGTCCCCGTAATAATGGCGTGATCTCCATATATTTTTGCTATGCAATCTATAAAGGCCATTTGACTTTTAGCCAAAACGTTCTCAATCCTCGTCACTGCTTTTATCTGTTTAACAGCAGATGAGAGTAAGTAGGGAGATAATTGCATAACTCTTGCAGTTTTATTTCTTATGTGGATTAGGCGTGTTATTTACATTTTCTTTTGCAGGTATCACAGTCTGCATCACACAGATATGAAAACTAATTTCTGCCTTTTTATGCCTCTCTTTGATGCGTTATGGAAAACCCTAAATTCCGAGTCTTGGGATCTGCACGAGAAAATTAATACAAACAACGGTAACTACTGAAACATAGTCTTGAATTATCACCGTCTAACTTATACTGCATTAAATGGAGTTTCCAATGTAACTTGTTCCTAGTGTCAAATTCAGACTCAGATCATTGAATTTGTAAGGGAAATTCCAGATATAGTAAGCTAGGAATGAGTTGTAAAATGTGAAAGCCGACGATTCTTAACGATAAGTCCTCGCCAGGAATTATTATACTGAATAGCCATAACACATATATGCATCGGATTGATTGGTTAACTAATTAAATAGGAAAATGACATCCAATTAATCAATGAAGTTTCTAGTTTCACCTTCGACATGCTAACACAATTAGAATTTGACAAATTGGATAGCTTAAACTTTGTTTTTACTGTTCTATCACATCAATTAATTTTCTGTAAATTGTTACAAGGAAGATTGACTCGGGATCTACTTTTAATGCAGATGAAAAGGTAGCTGATTTCGTATTCTTAGCTCATGTGGTGGATGTAACATCTTCAATGCACGCACCCTTCGTTAACCGATCATTTGCAGCATTGCCCTACTCGATGAGGGTTTTTCTGCTGCCTTTCTGGCCTCTGGCTTTTATCGTTATGCTCGTAATGTGGGCTGCTGCTAAGACTTTCTTAGTTTCTTTCTACAATCTCAGAGGCAGGTTGCACCAAACATGGGTTGTACCTCGGTTTGGCTTTCAGGTTGGCTGAAATTTAGTTCATTTTGTTTAATTAACGTTGTTAAATCTTGTTCAGGGACACAGTATATAATATGTATGTGACGGTATCTTGTTTTGCTAGTACTTCTTGCCATTTGCTGCGAAGGGCATTAATAATCACATAGAAGACGCCATTCTCAGAGCTGACAAACTTGGGGTGAAAGTTATTAGCCTTGCTGCTTTGAACAAGGTTTGCCCATTGGGTTCAGTTCCCGAGTTATTTCCAAGTTCTCACTCTCTCTTTTTCATTTCGATTTTGTATTTGATCTAAAGTTTGAATAGGTGAGGGAAAGGGATAAGGGTCAATAAATTATGAGGCTCACGGGCATGAACCATGAAGTTCCATTTTTGCTTTCTGTACTTTGACTTGAAGAGCTTATATAAACAGGGAAACTTTAGTCGGTACTATGGATTCCTGATCAAGGTGGTTGAAAGAAATTAATTATGTATGAGATGTCAAAACAGTATCTATAATGGCAACTGGGACCTCTCTCTTTTTGTGCCAAAGTGTGCTGTTCATATGCTGTTTAAGAATAAGTGGCCTCTATCAGACCAAGCTGTTTTCTTGTTAAAGTAGTCAGACGGCAGATTTTTCGCAATCCTTTCTTGACTTGAAGCTTTCATGTGAAAGAACAGTTTATTAATGAAGAAGGTATAGAAGTAGTGAATTAGTCAGCTTACGCTAGTAAATTGAGACGATTGAATTTGCCATAAAACCTCAAAATCGGTCCATTATATATGGACATGTCAGTGTAGTTCGATCTTTTTTTTCTGAAAAAAAAAAATGTTACAGAATGAAGCTCTTAATGGCGGTGGAACACTGTTTGTCAACAAGCTTCCAGACCTTAAAGTTCGAGTCGTTCATGGGAACACCTTAACTGCTGCAGTTATACTCAATGGGATCCCCAAGGATGTAAAGGAAGTGTTCTTAACTGGAGCCACTTCCAAGCTTGGAAGAGCAATTGCCCTCTATCTCTGCCAAAAGAAAGTCAGAGTCCTTGTAAGTGTCCTTTAACCTGCATATTTGCATACTGGTTTTACATGTTCGTAGAATTTATTTTGATGGGTTGATTAATCAATACAGATGCTGACTCTATCAACAGAAAGATTCCAAAAAATCCAAAAGGAAGCCCCACTGGATTGCCAAAGCTTTCTAGTCCAGGTGACCAAGTACCAAGCAGCTCAACATTGCAAGGTACATTCAATTTGACAAGCCTAGTGACACTTTCTTTTCATTTAAAATATCTAATCTGGAACCTGATACCCAATTTCAATTGAAAGTTAGACATTCCACATATATCTTCCAGTTTCTTAGATTTATTGTGTGTCGTGGTGATGGGTAAAAATTTGTAGACTTGGATCGTTGGCAAGTGCATCTCACCAAGAGAACAAAGTTGGGCTCCAGCTGGAACTCATTTCCACCAATTCGTGGTCCCACCCATCTTGTCATTTAGGAGACACTGCACTTATGGTCATCTGGCAGCCATGAAACTGCCAGATGATGTTCGAGGCCTTGGAAGTTGCGAGGTAGGTTGTTCCTCTCGGTTCACCTTGTTTTTCAGACTTTCTTTATTTACTGATCGGTATAAAAATCTTGGCTGCGATAAATCAAGAGCACAATCAAATCATAAGAAAGGGTACAAGAAAGTCAAAATACAGTGACAAATTCACTGAAACAGACAGATAAAGACTTTAAAAAGGGGAACAAAGATCATAGGACCGTTCTTCATTTCCGTATGCTTTGGTGTTCCAATTTCAACAACAGTCCAAATTCGGAAAGAAAGTGCATACCAGTTAATGAAAACACCGTTTGACGACAACTTTATGAAGCAATAACTAGTTCGGAACTGTTACACGTCTGAATTTGTTGTTGTTGATGTTGTAACAGTACACCATGGAAAGAGGAGTAGTTCACGCATGTCATGCAGGAGGCGTGGTTCACCTGTTAGAAGGGTGGACTCACCACGAAGTTGGTGCAGTAGACGTGGAAAAGATCGATCTTGTCTGGAATGCTGCCCTAAAACATGGATTCAAACCTGTGTCAAGTACCTCCAACTATAACTTTTTTTTATAAATTTTTTAGGAAATTTATCCACTTTACTATTTTAGATATATGGTTTGTTAGAGATTGAAGAAATTTTTTATTGCATTGCAAAATCAACCCAATGTGCTTTATTTCTTTCCAACTGCAAACATTTCTTGTGTATTGGTTTCTTATAAGCTTAATATGTAATTCACAATTAAGTTCTAAGGTTCATTTGTACTGAACAGTCCCCTTCTCCAATCATGATGAAGTTGATATCCTTTGCATTTGAGAAGTTGTTCCCGTCTCCTCCTTTAAGACTCCTCGAAATTTTAATTTAGGATAATTCTCTTCTCCACTTTTAATTAATGTTTATGTGAATTCATCTAAATATAGCTAAAGATTGGGAGTGATGTAGTTACGGGAACAAGATGTTATAAAGGGTAATGGTACCCATCTCTAAATCTTCCTATTTAACGAAATCTTGAAGACGTGCAATGATGGAAATGTGATTACATGCTTTAGAATAATTCGATGTAAATTTTGAATTGATCAATTAATTTGAAGTTAATTTAATATAATAATATTCAAGTATTCTCATTAATGTTCTTTATATATGAATAACATAAAATAATATATTATTAATTCAAATTTTATGTAAAAAATTAAAAATTTCAAATAAAAATAAAAATTAACAATATTAGATATTAACGGGTCTCTTCAAAACTTTAAATTGTTTAGGCAAAATAATAAGTATTGCTGCAATATTATAATTATAGTCTAAATTATTAATTATCACATTTTATTACAATTGTATTAAAATTATTGTTCCAAGTTAGAAGTCATTTGAGCACGAGTCAAGCAATTCCAAATTTGTGCCCAATAAGCAATCTGCTTCCTATGACAAGACAATCTTCATAGTCCAATGTTTGTTAGAATTTACAATGAACTTACGGGCCCACACGAGAAGGAAAGTTAGACTACATATAAGTCTAAGTGAGGTTTCATCATAAAACCAATTGGTAATAGGTAGAGTAGCTAACTAGAATTATATATTAGTCTTCTTTTCTCTCTTTCTCTAATATAGGACAAACTCCCACTTTTTATATTTCAACACACCCCCTCACATGAACACGTGACATAATCTATCATTTCGAGGTGTTAACGACTAACATAAGAGCAACCTACTCTGATACCATGTTAGAATTTACAATGGGCCTACGAGCCCACACGAGAAGGAAAGTTAGATTATATATAAATCTAAGTGAGGTTCATGAAGAATGATCGATAGTTATAGTATCAGCTTCTCAAATGGAGTTGCGACTTTGACAGTTCCAGTTAACAGAACTCCTACATTTTAACAATTGGAAGAAAACATACAAATTGGAGTAGTTTCCAAGCTACAACTTGGCCAAGAACTGTCAATGTAGGCAAACAGCATTGGACTAGACTTAGCTTATGTTAGATTAATTTAATAATCATTAAGTGTGAATCATATTACTTTATTTGATTCTAATATGAAGTAGACCTAAAATAATTGTTTTTGGGCTTGTAAAGGAAATTAGAATCATTAGGATTAATTAATAAAAAAATGCTTACCTCTCCCTTCATCATGTAAAGTTAACAGATATCAAATATATACATTCCTGTGCTATTGAAAAATATGAAGAAAGCGAAAAAGACAAGAGTAGATAAAGCTTTTGCAAAAAGAAGGTATTTGTGAATAAGAAGAGATTACATGAGTATGGATCAAGGTTAGTGATTCTTTCATTTTTGTTTATATCACGAATTTTAAAGTTTGAAGGTGTTGAATCAATTGTGTCATAGACAATTTGGGTGAATTCTAGGTTCAAAATATTGCTTAGATTGTTAAAGTTTCAATTTACATGTAGTATGAAAGCATATTATAACACTTTGAATTGCATTAGAATTAACCCTAGAATTCATGATAGTGATTAATATCGGTTTACAGTTATAGAAAAATTATGTATTGATTCTATTGTAATAACTCGATCTAAGCCTTCTTATTTCTCAATTTTTGTGGGCTTTTGATTGAGTTTGAATTAATCGATTTAACGATACCTTTGTAGTAACAAGTAAGAGATTGGGACGGCTATAGGGTTACTGCCTTGTAAATTTCTATTGTTGGAATAACTATTCAGTTGGGTTTTCAGAAACTCATATAAACCAAATTTAAAAACTCTAGTGGAACCACGTTTTCAAGTTTTTAGAGCCTACCATTAAAGGTTTATGGTGCATTAATTGTTTATAGTGTTGAGTACGTACATGCATTAATTATGGTTTGATCTTTTAAGTTTTAAAAGGAATAAAAGCTGGTGAGAAGAGTGTCCATGAGTGTGTAAAATAACATTTTAAAGAAAGTTTTCATGGACCACCATCAAAGGTTTTGGATTTTTGATAAATTTATTGTTTACTGCATTTGTAATTCTGGAAAACAAAAGGTTTGTATTTCGTGAGCCTCATCATTGAAAAGCTTTAGCTTTATAATTGAAAAGATCTGATTGTTTGGAATTGGAGTGAAAGTTTCTGGTCAAAAGTCTTTAGGCATAATTTGTTGGGATTGACGGAAAATTTTTTGACAAGTAAAAGGTTGAAGATGGTTAACAGACTATTACAATTTTGTCCCTAAAAATTTTGGGCTCTATAGTATCTTCTTTCAACATTATAGCTATATTCCAAAATTCATGTATACTTACATAATTAAATATTTAGTATATAAAAAGCTTATTAGTCACCAAAGTGACCTTGCTTGAAAAGATATTTAAACATTTAATTATGCATTCTTTTAATAATTCATGTTATATGATGCTAATGAATGACATGATAAATGGACTGAACAATTGAGATTATTAATTATAATGCTAAGATATCACCCAAAGGTGGATTATTGCTTATAATTAATAACATTAAAGAGACTTATCAACCTACTTGGTGAATATGTTTATATATCCAAAGATAATATGCATACTAGCTTGAGTATGATTAACTGTCTATCATGTATATATATGTTGTTAGCATCATTATGGATTAAGGACATGTGTATAGGTATCACCCAAAGGTGAACCTAAATATATATATATATGTATTAAAGTTTATTATTGTTTGACTCTATTAATTGTACTCAAGGCATTAATATGTGAGTTTGTTTTTACGTTTCCAGTTTTTAGTAATTTGTTAGCTATAGGCAATGGTTTGATAAAGTACAATGAGCTAAACTATGCCGATTGGTCTTAGCAAGTTCAATTTTAAATAGGTATTATGGATAAGGACTTGGCATTAGTTGCAGAAAAGCTTACAACTATTATTGAGACTAGTACGCAAGCTGAAAAGACATATTTTGAGGGTTGGGATAAGTCTAATAGGTTGAGTTTAAACCTGATGTGATTGAAAATGGTTTAAAATGTCAAGCCATTAATGCCTTATTCAAACAATGCAAGGGAATTTATGATGAAAATCAAAGGGTACTCACAATCAGACATAGCTGACAAGTTTATTATAGGAAGTTTAACGAGTGCATTGACGACCAAGAAGTTTAACAGGTCACAACCTATCCATGATCATGTACAAGCATGCCAAATCTGGTTGCAAAGCTGAAATCAATGGGCATGGATGTGAGTGAATCCTTCGTAGTGCAGTTCATCATCAACTTACTTCCTCCTAATTTTGGTCAGTTTCAAGTAAATTACAACACTCTGAAGGATAAATGGAACTTTCAAGAAATCAAGGCCATGTTGGTGTAAGAGGAAGGGAGATTAAAGAAAATGAAGGAACACTCTATTATCTTATAATACATAAAGAAGCTACAGAAAGGGAAAATTAGGAAAAAAATAGCATCAAGAAGGACAAAGCCCCAATGAAGGTTAATGAGGGCCAAATTCATAAAGACCAGTGTTGTTTCTTATGCAAGAAAGCTAGTCACCTCAAGAAAGATTGCCTTAAGAGAAAGACTTGGTTCGAAAAGAAATGTAAGTACTATGTTTTAGAGTGTTTTGAATCAAATCTTATTGAGGTGCCCAATAATACTGGGTAGTTAGACTCAGGTGCAACTATTCATGTGTCACATATTATATAAGGAATCCTTTCGATCCAAACCATAAACAAAATTAATGAGTTCCTGTATATGGGTAACAGAATGAAGGCAAGAATAGAAGAAAAAGGGGCATACAGATTGATCTTAGACTCTGGTTGTAGTCTAGATCTTGAAAAGTATCTTTATGTTCCTAAATGTGCTAGAAATTTAGTTTCTGTTAGTAAGTTGAACAAGATAGGTTTTAATTTCAATGTTGGAAATGATGTTTTTTCTTTGTAAAATGACATTACTATTATGATCCTGGTAGTTAATGGATGACTTATATCATTTCAACCTTCATGTTAATTATTCTAAATCCCTGTTTCATATTGAACATAATATCGGTAATAAACGTAGTGCACATAATGAACACTCTGCTTATTTGTGGCATCAAAGGTTTGTTCATATATCTAGAGAAAGAGTGATGAGGTTAATGAAAAGTGAAATCTTACCTTAAATTTTATTAACTAAGATGTGTGGTGGATTATATTAAAGGCAAGTAAACTAAACACATGTCTAAGAGTTCAATCACAAGAAGCATTAAGATACTTGAATTAATACACACTGATATATGTGGTCCATTTCATGTTCCATCTTGAAGTGGTGAAAAGTATTTTATCACCTTTATTGATTACTATTCATGTTATTGTTATTTCTATATACTGCATGAAAAGTCTCAATCAGTGGACATACTTGAGGTGTTCTTTAGTGAGATAAAAAGGTAGTTAGGTAGAAAAGTGAAAGTCAAAAGGTCTAATAGGGGTGGTAAATATTATGGTAAATATGATGAGAATAAACAATATATAGGTCCATTTGCAAAATTTCTTCAAAGTCAGGACATTTGTGCACAGTATACAATGTCCGTTACACCACAACAGAATGTTGTAGCTCAAAGGTAGAATCACACTCTTATGGATATAATTAGGAGTATGTTAAGTTACACAAATGTACCTTTATCTTTATGGACATATACATTAAAGATAGTTATATATCTACTTAATAGGGTTCCTACTAAAGCAATTCATGCAATGCCTTATGAATTGTGGATAGGTAGGAAACCTTGCTTGAGGCACCTTTATGTTTTGGGTTACCCAGTTGAAATAAGGATTTACAATCCTCATGAAAGGAAGCTTGATACAAGAGTCATTAGTGGTTATTTCATCGATTATCCAGAAAAGTCTAAAGGGTACATATTTTATTGTCCTAATCATTGTACAAGAATAGTTAAGTCTAGTAACGCTAGGTTCACTGAAAATGGACAAATCAGTGGGAGTGGAGAACCACGAAAGGTAGATATTCAAGAGATTTAGGTGAAAAATTCTTCAGTTAGTGTCTCTTCTCAAGTTTTTATTCCTCTTATTGTATCATAGTCACACAACATATCGAAACAAGTTAATATTCCAACCCACAAGAAGCAGAAGTCAATAATGAACCAGTAAATAATATGCAAGTCACAAATGATCAAGTGATACCACAAGAAATAGTATTGTGAAGGTTTATAAGGGAGAAAAGACCAGCTATATCAGATGATTATGTGGTGTATTCACTTAAGCATAAGTGTGACTTGAGCATTGATAAGGATCTAGTCTCATTTAAAGAAGCCATAAAATGTAACAATTCTAAAAAATAGCTCAATGTTATGAAAGAAGAGTTAAAATCTATGGACGATAATTAAGTCTGAGAACTAGTTAAGTTACTTGAAGGCTCAAAGCAAGTGGGTTGTAAATGTTCTTTAAGACCAAAAGGGACTCGAAAGGTAATATTGAAAGGTACAAAGTCAAACTTGTAGCCAAAGGTTATACTCAAAAGGATGACATTGATTTTAAAGAGACATTCTTTCCAGTTTCAAAGGACTCTTTTAAGAATTGTTATGACATTGATGACTCATTATGATTTAGAACTTCACCAAATGGATGTAAAAATCGCTTTTCTAAATGACAACTTAGAAGAAGGAGTTTATATGGACCAATCAGAAGGTTTTGTGATTGTAGAAAAGGAAAATATAGTATGTAAATTAAAGAAGTCAATATATGATTTGAAACAAGCTTCCTGACAATGGTATCTTAAGCTCGATGATATCATTATCTCTTATGGTTTTGTAAAGAATATCGTTGATAGGTCTATTTATATAAAGGTCAGTGGTAGTAAGTTCATCATTTTGATACTATATATTAACAATATTCTTTTGGTTGCTAATGGTTTGGGCTTGTTACATGATGTAAAGAAATTTCTCTCTAATAACTTTGAAATTAAAGACACGAATGTGGCATCTTATGTGATTACAATAACGATATTCGGTGATAGGACACAAAGATTGTTAGAGTTGTCGCAAAAACCATATATCAGTAAAGTATTAGAGAGATTTAGGATAGGAAAATGCTCAACAGGGTAGTTCCAATTTAGAAAGGAGGATAAATTTAGTGAAATGTAATGTCCCAAGAATGATTTGGAACGAAAGAAAATGGAATATATTCCCTATGCATCTGTAGTTGAGAGTTTGATGTATATTCAAACTTGTACTCGACCGAATATCAGTTTTATTGTTGGAATGTTA
Organism: Erythroxylum pedicellare; assembly: GCA_027563575.1. Lineage (NCBI taxonomy): Eukaryota > Viridiplantae > Streptophyta > Magnoliopsida > Malpighiales > Erythroxylaceae > Erythroxylum > Erythroxylum pedicellare. Next base: position 475,455 of record JAOQMP010000008.1, read on the forward strand.
GGCTAATATCAAAGTGATCCCGAATTGGACTACTAGAAAGCTAAAAAGAAAGTTTTTAGGTATTTATAAGGCATCAAGAATTACATGCTCACATACAGGAAATTAGATCACTTAAAAGTGATCGGTTATTTAGATTCATATTATGTTGGTTATATAGACTCAAGGAAATTTATCTTCGATTATCTATTTCAACAAGCTGGAGGGGCAATGTCTTGGAAGAGTGAAAAACAATATGTCATTGCTAACTTCACTATGAAAGCGAAATTTGTGGCATGCTTTGAGGGTACTATTCAAGCATTGTGGTTGCGGAACTTACATTGTGGTTGCGGAACTTTCTCTTAAGGCTAGGCATTGTTGTCAGTATAGCAAGACTGCTAAGAATTTGTTGTGATAATTCTACAACTGCCTTCTTCTCCAAAAATGATAAGTATTCTAAAGGTGCTAAACATATAAATTTGAAATACTTGTTAGTCAAAGAAGATCAAGTACCAAAACATAAAGTATCAATTGAGCATATTGAAACTTATCTAACGATAGTAGATCCATTAACTAAAGGATTACCGCCTAAAACATTTACTGGCTATGTTGAAATGATGGACATTATAGATAAGTCCTTATTAGCATGAGATCATATTATATATATACATATGTTTGGATATTTGCTATTGTTGTTTTGACACTTATGAATTCAATTAATGTTATGTTTTTGCTTATTTGTTAGTTGTCATATTATGTTGTGTATACACATTATTTTATTGTGATGACAAATTATGTTTTTTAAGAAAATATAAAAGTTGAGAATTATAGTATTTCTCAATTACAGTTATCTTGAATTGAGATGATTGTTTGATACATAGAAGGAATCATATCGTCAGATGACTTGTAATCACCATGATCCTATTATTTCAATTCATTCAAGTTTGATGATTTTGATAGATTCAATATATGATGCACACTTGTATTATTGAATCATCAAGTCGTAATAAAGTCAAGTGAGAGGTTGTTAGATTAATTTAATAATCATAAAGTGTGACATTATTTTATTTGATTCTAATATAAAGTGGGCTCAAAATAATTATTATTGGGCTTGTAAAGAAAATTAGAATCATTAGGGTTAATTAATAAAAAACCCTTCCCACTCCCTTCATTCATGAAACATTAACAGATATCAAAATTAATATGTTCTTGCGCTGTTGAAAAGTACAAAGAGAGGGAAGAAGGTAAGAGTGACAAAGCTATTGCAAAAAGAAGGTGTTTGCAAACAAGAAAGAATTACACGAGTTTGGATTAAGGTTAGTATTTCTTTTTTTTGGTTTCTATCATGAATCTTAAGGTTTGAGTTCTAGATGATTTTATCATAACTGATTTTGAAGGAATTCTATGCTTGAAATATTGCTTAATTTGTTAAAGTTTAAATTTACAGCTTAAAACCCACAGGAGTAAAGTAATAGATCACAAAGTTCAGTAAGCAGACCCATCTAGTCGTGTCCGAGATATACAGATGTTGAACCTAACAAAAGATCTTGTAAATGGAAGTTTAGTTAATAAAGCGTACAGATCAGTAACAGAAGAATCCAAAATGGAGAACATATTTACAATCATTATTTAATTACTATGTCATGAGAAGGCATCAAGAGGAGATGTTCTGCACGACTTAATATTTTATTCCAATATTTGGTTGTCTTCTTCTTGTCCTCTGGTGCTAAAAGTGAATAACTTTTACAAGTTTTGGTGAAACCTTTACGCTCGTTGTAATATATCTTAATTTTAAGTCATTTCGCTCTTCATCATCTAACTCTCTTGTCCTTGAAGCTACTTGAACATATTCTTTCTTGACGTCACGTCCGTCGTTTCTCAAAAACTGCTTATCAGGATGACTATAATTGCAAGACCGTTTTAAAGCCTATTCGTACCTGAAATCTCGTTTTAGAAGATTGTTCAGAGCTCTTATCGATCAACTGAGGTAATTCCTTGTATCCAACAAGTTCCCGTAGCACGCAGTTATGGCAGACTATGACAATTCAACAATGGTGGACATAAGCAGCATCATGGCACTAGCCATGGTAATCCTGTTCTTGGTGGTGATTTCCATTCTCTTTTACCTGTTTCCAGAATGGTTTAAGTGCATTATTATCACTGAACAAGAACCCTTTACACCTCGGCAACGTTTAGTGTTTTCTTCCACCCGCCATGAGCCTGTGAAAAAAGGGTTAGATCCATCTGTTCTGAGGTACATACCACTAGTGGTTTTCCAGCCCAATGATTGCAAAGATAGATTGGATTGTGCAGTTTGTTTAGCTGAAGTGTTACCAGGAGAAGAGGCCAGGTTCCTTCCTAAATGCAGCCATGGATTCCATATTGATTGTATAGACATGTGGCTCCAGTTCCATTCCACTTGTCCTCTCTGTCGAAACTCATTGGCACCATCAACCACACAATCAGCCAGTCATAACAACAACAATCATTTGGGAGATCAAAGTCAGATTTCGGAAGAAATTTTTTCTTCTTTGTGTCGAACAGATCATTCCTCAAATGACACCAATGTGTTCTCAGGGGACCATACTCAAGTCATTGTCAGTGACAATGGTTGTGCTTGCTTGAATGAACACACTTCAACTGTGTCACCATTATTGCCACCACCACTATCGTCACCATCATCGCCTTGTTTTTGTTGTTCTTCTTCTTCTACTACAACTATCACTGCTTTAGTTGGCACTAGACATCTGGAAGACGAAAAAGTTGTAATTGATGTTCCTATGCAAACTAGATAAAGCTCAGACGAGGAAACAAAACTAAGGTCACTGAATACGCATTTCAGCCTTCAAGGGAGGGTGGCCCATTGTAATTCTTATAATAGTTCCATTGAGGTTTAGTATGCTAGCCATCGAGCATAAAAGATTGGTCTCATTCTCAGTCTCCACAGTTGCCTGAAGATGCTGGCCTTACCTGTCGTGGCTAGAATGGTTTGTTTCGGACGTTGAATAAGATCATGATAACAATAATGTTTTAGCATCAGGAATTCAAAGTTCTTCCTTAAAGGTGATGGAAAAAACTTGTGAGCAATTTCACGTCAGTAGGTGACTTTGGATTCACACAAAAAAAAAAAGAGAGAAATTTTACAAACAATTCTGTTGTTGTAAGTAAGAGAAGTAAGAGGTCCATCCGTGAAAGATAAAACCTGGAAACCATTTTCGTTTGAATGTCAATAAAAAAAGTTCGTCTGCAAGTAGTGTTACCATATATCAACTATGGCTTCCTATATCTGGATTAAAAAAATGATTTTCCTTGTAATTCTACTCGTACCTACATTAAGTCCATGATTCTGAGTATGGCTAACTTCTTCATGTAAAAAATATATATATATATCAGAACTAGTGCCTTGCAGAAAAGTTCACGTACATAAGAGCAGAGAAATCAGATCATTTTAAGTGGAAAACGATATCATACATTAGGACGAGGGATGATATTGCAAATGGCGATGAGAATAAGAAATGACCTAAAAGACAAATTGATCGTGTATGTGTAGCACATGAAGACAAACTTAGTATTTATTAGTATATACAGACAATCCCTATACACCGAGTTCTTGTTTTGCCTGACGAGTAAATAGAGAGGCCATCCAAATTTTTTAAAATTAAAAATATATAAAAATTTATTTTTAAATTAAATCATGATTTGAGTTGTCTAGACCTAAGTTTATCTGATACCCAATTTTTTTAAGTAAAGCAATATTATTTTACTTAAAATAATTGAGAATTTGTCTAAATTTGAGCTTAAATCATAGACCGATTCATTGAAAATAACTAAATTTAAACTTACACTTACGAACTAAAAATAAAAAGTGTACTGGCGGACTATCTCTCTCCATTTGTTATTTAGTTTTTTCTTCCTCAATAAAACAGAAAATTACATTTTGATTGGTAAGGTGTCGTGGTAAGTTTCATCAGTTCATCAGAAGTTATGAGATAGCTGAGCGAGCCTATAAAATAGAGCGGAAATTGATCCCACAATAATGGCCACCACTTGCCACGACCTTCTTCCTCCTTTTGTATTAAAACACCTGCATACACCAAATAAGTTAACTCAAAAATGGCTGCATGTCCACAAGATTAAAAGCGCTTCCAAATCTAAGCTACAGAGTGTGCATAGAGTACTAAAGACGGTAAGTAAAATTCAAAGTTTCAAACAGAGACTTTGTAAGATAAAACGAGCATAAGACTATAAAAATAAAAAAGAAAAGCAAATCGTCCATTAAAACCCATCAGCAAAAGAGAAGAGAAGGAGAAGCATTGGGTTGTGATGGGTAGAGTCTGGCAACTAAATACCGACAGGAACAACATACTTCTTCTACTTCACAGGGACTCAATTGGGCAGGCACGTATCGAAAAGGTAAAGTTAGACTTAATTACATGGCCCTTGGGTTTGTAAGAAGATTCTCGTTTTATTTAGTTGGAATAATAACCATGATTAATGTTAAACAATAATAAATAATTTTAAATATACAAAAATAATTTAAATATGAAAAGTGCTAAAACAATAATTTTTAAATTTTCAATTAGAATAATAGAAAATAAATTAAACAATGTTTACTCTTTTAATATCTTTTCAAATTAATGTCAAACTTTTATAAGTTTTCTTTGCTGACGTATTTACTAAATTTTACATAAATATTTATCTATTAGTTATATTAGTAAAATTAAGGCGTTGACCTAATTCATATGAAATTTAAAAAATTAATCTAATGTTTGATAGCCGTGGTAGCTAGTAATGTTTTTGTTTATAGTCTTGCGATTAGAGTCACTAAAAAAAACAATCTTCGAGTATCTATCTGAGGAATTGCCTGTGGAATTGTCCTTCTACTAAATTCCATTGACTTGCATATCTTAAACTTAATTAGTTCCCAATTTTTAAGTGGAAGCTTCTTTACTCCGTCCTGACAACCGATGAAGCAGGACAAAACATACATTACATTGGCAAACATACAGCCGGATATATTGGAAGTAACGTGTTTTTCTTAGATAATGATGCTCTTAGTCAATTGTTTTTTCTTCTAACCAATAACAGAAACAACAAAAGCAAGACGTAAGTCCTCTTGTTGGTGTATCTTCTAACAAGATTGGAACCGGCAGTCTGGAAGAAAAGATATCATGCAACGTGCGTCTTCACGAGTTTGATGAAATAAAAATGTGTTCTTCCGTTGGATTCGTGAATTGCGGTACACAGAAAAGCATATGTCTGTGGGTTTTAAGAAGGGACTTCCCATTTTTTGTACGTTTGGAAGGAGTTATGTATGTGATGTGACGTGTGTATGTATAGACAAAATGTTGAATTTTTAAACAACCCAATTGCCAAAATAAGCGAACAATCATTGAAAAAATTACAAAATTTAGCTGTAAATTAAGAAAATTGCATGCGATGGTAATGGTAGTGCCAAAACTTGTCCAAAATGAGAAGGAAACTCCATCTACTCCGAATCTTGCCATGTTTTATACAGGACAAAGGAACAAAAATTGAAGTTTCTATTTTGGACTTCAAAATTCGATTCTTCTCATTTCAATTTTTGATTTAAAAAATAAAAAATATTAAGAATCAAATCTCGTTTACAAATATTAAAGATGTAAAAACTACTTCATAATATTCAGCAAGTTTAATTGATCTCACTTAAAATAATGATGTAATTTTCTATTATTAAAAATATTACAACATAACTTTACTTTTAAAATATTTAAAAGTGTTTAACTTTTTAATATTTTTTTAATTTAGTGTCTAAATTTTTAAAATTTACGATTGAGTGATTAATCTTTTAAAACTTTAACAATTTAGTTCAAAAGATTTTGTTTTAATGATATAACATATCTACTAAATGTCTACCTAAGTAAAAACTAAAATTTTGAATTAAATTATTAAGATTTTACAAAATTAATTACTCAGTTAAAAATTTTTAAAAATTAAATAAAAAATTACAAAAAGTTCAAAACTTGACTAAGACTATCGCTGTATATATATATATATATATATATATATATATTAGTTTAACTTGTTTGAACAGAAAGGTATACTTTGGAATCTTCTTCACTCAGCAAACAGTACACTGGTAATCATTTCTCTCCACCGAAACCTGCCGCGATCTCTGTTAAAAAATAATCCTATTCAATTATGGCTAATACTCCAAATCACATTGTTTTAGGGGTCCGATAAAATTAGACGATTTCTAAATTTATTTATAATAGTTTAAATAATATCATTTTTGAGACAGTCCCTAAATTTAGGTTCAATAGCTAAAACAATGTTATTTTAAATATTAGACAAGATTGGATAGTTTCTAAGTTCATATCCACTAGCTAAACACAAAGTTGTTTTAGGCATTAAATAGGGTTGGATAGGATTATTATGATCAGAAGATCTGAAACTCAATCTTTAACATGAATAACAAAAATAATGTGCCATTTTTTATCTTTTAACATATTTTTTATTGAAAAATTTTTAATTCATAAATGATGAAACTATCTTCAGTTTTGACTTCAATTATAATTTAAAATTATTGAGATTTATTCTTAATATAACACATATACTTTCCTAGCACATGCACATTATCTAAGTAACTCTTGTTTATCGTTTTTGATCGACTTAAGAGATGAAAATTAGCTTAAATATCAATTTAGATTAATGGAAGATGCTAAGTATTTTCGCTGACATAAAATGAGTTGCAAAATATCTACAATAATTACGTTCTTAGAGATAAGGATTGGAGGAAAATATAAAGACCGAGTCATCGTAATGAGAGGGTGTTTGTGTCAATTAATAAGAGATCAGTTTGAATAATGAGGAGAGGACAGGATGGTTCCGCGTATGACGTATGAGCAACTTGTGTGTCTGAAGTCAACAGAGACAACCAAAAGTCTGCACGACCCACCCGCCCACCGTCTATGACGCCCACAACCCCCGGTTAGTGACTTTATCATTTTCATAATTTTAATTAATGTATTTAATTTTATGGCCTACTACACTGTTTGCCTTTATATACCCGAATTTTGGTCGTGATATATCTGAATTCAGCACAATTCAAACAGCTACGGTTTTGGTCTTCTCTTCCCTTTTGAAGGTATAAGATGCAAACTTTATCTTTCTTTCCGCATATCGTGAGATCAGGTTGTGTTTCCCTCAATATTTTTCGATGTTTGTTGTTTGGTTGCTGAGAAATTTGTCGAGGAATCGAAAATTCTGATGAATTTGTTTGTTTGACTACCAAATTCATCCCTTCTGTTCTTGAAATAAAGAAAGGTTTCTGATTTTTCACCAGTAAGCAAAGAAGCCTCTTTTTAAAGGTCTTGACTGCTGGATCTCTATGATTTGCACTTGCTTGTTAGATCTTTGTCCGTTGGTGTTTGGTCTTGTAGAAAAATTCTCTCTGTTTCTTTTCTGATCGATTAGGAGCTTCCTGATTTCAACTTTTCAGTTCTTTTCCAATTACTCTTCAACGTGATCTTTTTTTCACACTTTCATGATCTAAATCTGAGAGTTTGGTATTCAGATTAACTTGGTAGAAGAAAATTGAAGGAAATGGCACTGGTCTCAAGATCAAGGTCAACACTGAACCCAGACGCTCCACTCTTTATACCTGCTGCTTATCGTCAAGTGGAGGATTTTTCACCTGAGTGGTGGCAATTGGTTACTACTTCAACTGGGTACCGCAATTACTGGCTCAGTCAGCATCAGGATGTTGATGGTTTCTATGATGATAATGCTGTGGATGATGGATTTGATGCTACTAATGTAGCAGACTTGCTGCCAGATAATTTTGATCTCGATGCTGGTGATGATTTCCTTCCTTCGGAGGTTCAATTCGAGGAGTTTGTGGAGTCTTATGAGAACGAAGTTGAGATCATATCTCCCCTGATCCCCGTGGGGTTGCAGAAAGATGGTATGGCTCAACGCTATGCATGACTGTTGAAAATCTTGCGTTAAAGAATTCAGGAACTTGAATGATATGTTTAATTAACTTCATTAAATGGTTCTTTTTTCATTTGTATGATAGGAACTGAAATTGGATCTGAGGCAACAAAGAATGTTGAAATCTTGGGATGATATCAGTCTAGTAGCGCCTCCTCTGGATGAACATAGATCAGCCCTATCATTTCAGATCGCAGTTTATTGAATTAGTGTAGTCTGTGACTTCTGTACAGAGCAAGGTTGGAACTCATGAGTCTGTCCTTGTTCATTCTCATGTATTAGTCTTTACTTGACCAAAGTAATTGTTTGTAAACCTAAAATGTAGAAAAAGAATGTAAATTTTTAGCAAGGCAAGAAAAGAAATTGTGCTTCTTTTGCATTCAGTTTGTGATTGTTTATAGATTCTGCAATGAGATGATCTGTTCATCGTTTCAGCTTCTTCAAGAAATGATGTAAACAAGTACCCTCTCAGATCGTGGCCTCTTGCCTGAAATCCTTGGTACAATGCATAGTGGTCAGCACTTAATTGAATGTCTCACAATTAAGTCAGTTTTTTTTTTGAAAGCTTAATTGAATTTCTCACAATTAAGTCGGTTTTTTTTGTTCGAATGTTAGAAGCGAAACTAGCACAAGTTAGTAGAAATGCATCATCAAACAATAACAATGCTTTGATTTTTCAAGAAAGCTTTACAATTAAGGGTCGCGGGTCGTTGGTAAAAGAAGTCCGTTACAGTAGACATACATTGGGTTTCTTCTTTAAGTCAATAATTGAGCCTCATCCAAGTGATAATTCAAACACATAAAGGCATATTAATAAGCAATCGCTGGTAATCTGACCGTAGGCTCATACTTCATACCACTTGTTATGGTAATGTACGTGGGTTGGACACTATGACGTGCCATTCAATAAATCTTCAACACTTGCCATGTGTCCGGGACATGGCTACTTCTGCTTTTTACACGTAACCCGGACCCTAAGGACTTGTGTGGTGGCACTTCTGGGTACATGACGGGTGTAATTCACGGCTAGTGTCTTATCCACTACAGGAAACCGAGGCTTAGTGTCATCGTTCCAACTTCCGAAGTTCATGTCTTCCTGTTTTCTGCTCTCACAAATTTGGTGGAAATTGTACCGGTCATGGAGAAGAAAGCCTCTGTGGGTGTCCAGAAGAAGAGGAAGAAGCCAACTCTGACGAGAAAGAAGGAAACTTTCGTCAAGAAGGTTGTTGACTATCTTGTGTCTGATTCTCACATGTTTGCTTCGCTGGTTTTTTCTCCACTTTCTGCTTCTCTAGCGTCAAAGTCTGGCTCTTCTTCTATTGAAGGTTTGCAATTACAATTCGTCTTTCAGTTAGATATGATATTGTTCAAGACATCCCATTCCATGGTTGAGTTTTCCAGTTTCTCATTAATGGAGCGTTTAATATTTTTCAAGAAGCGGAGATGACGAATGGTGACATGAGAGGGAAGACTAAAATATTAGTGGAGAAGGTTGAGGCGTATTTGAAGTCAGACTCTTACATGTATGCTCCCTTGTTTGCTCCTCAACTGAAGAATACTCCTAGAGGTACTGTTCCTTACCATGGATGTTTGTGCTTTCCATATTTTTAGAAGTTTTTGCACAGTATTGTTGAGACAGGCTTGCCACAATGCTAGCTTGTCGTCTCCTCTGTTCATAATAATTTGAGACTCAAGTTACTCCAACTCAGAGGTTTTGGTTAAGACTAAGACCCGCTTGCAAAATTGTGCTCCAGATCTGGAATCAGTGAAATTGGATCATTGTTTTCCAGTTTCACAGATCGTTTATGTTGAGAATTGAAATTACAAGTCTGGTAGCTTCAAGTTGACGATGAACTATAGGTTATGGGCTCAACTCAAGGACTTTTGGTTAAGATTTAGGAGCCCGTTTTGCTGCAACTGGAAAGGCTACCAAGTGCTCAGTCTTGTTGCTTACCCTTAGAATCCAATTTTTTTAAAACTAAAATTTCATTGTAAATTACAAAACTTGTTTATCTTATATCTTTGTGATGCAGAGCAATCTGTTTGTGAAACTAGCTTTGTTTTAACTTTTTAATCAATTTTGTTGTTTGACTATACATTTTAGGTACAGTGATCCTTTCTTTTCTATTGAATTTTTAGGAAGGATTCGGCTCGTCGGGAAAGTTAGCACCGAGGTCTCAACAAGGAAAATGACAAAGAACAATCGATCAACATTTGAGTCGTCGAATATTACAATAGAAGATAAGTTCTCTGAGGGCGATTTTCCTGAAGTTAGAACTAGTGGTGATCAAGCAAAAATACTACACAGGGAAACAGTGAGGCACATTGTTTACCAGAATTGTCGCTCTTCTTCTGCTCAAGGTCTCAACTTTTTTTTAGATGAATAATATTGCTCGTTCAGAGGTGTAATAAGATGAATGATGATGCATCTCTACATGTGCCTCATCGCGTATACTTTCACTTGTTTCTTGCAGAACAGTAATCGACCTAATATGCGATTCGATTGTCCATATTTATATTCCTACTATTATCCTAATATATCATTTAGTATCTGACATCACTTGTTTCTTCTATTACAGTGAAGCCGATGCGTGACTCGCAACTAAGGAAGCTGCTCATTGAGTGAAGTTTAGTTGATGTTATACATCACTAAACGTGGTCAGGTGTATATCTTGAAGTCATTGAGCTGGTGAATGAATATGGATTCAGTGAGTCGTCCTTGTTTTGATCTTTACCAGGATGTCTGTCAAGTATTTTAGTTTATATGGTACTTGACAAGCGACAACTGATCCTCAACCACAACAGCAGACACTCATCTTAATGAGACTTCATTTTATGCATGTTGAGAAGGAACTTGCTCACTAAACAGTGTTTAGGTTGGGGAGTCTAATCTTTGTAATTGACAACTCTTTTTTGACAAGCTTACGCCTATCTTGTAAATGATTAGACGAATAAGTCAGACATAGCATATGGTCAGATCCAGTCTCGTCTTGAAACTATTAGATACTTATCTTCCGGTAATACTCCGCTTCATAATGCAAGCGAGAAACAAAGCAGTACCTATTTTTATTGTTCTTTTTGTTGGAATCTCTAGGGGACTAGGTTCGAGTGAGTGTATATTAGGTTATGAATGCTCAATCCAAAGGGTCGATATCAAGATTCAAGTGGCTTAGAAACGACGCAATTTCTAATATTTCATGTTAATGAGTTCGTGTTAGTCAATCTGCAAGACAAAAGGCTTGAATTGTCGCCATAAGGAATGAGTCCTGTCTATGATTTTTAATGGGATTGTACCTTCTCAATAGGGCAAAGTTGGTAACTTGATTCTACTATCCCTATTCTATGGCTTCTTGGGGGTCCTCTTAAACAGAAGCGCCACTTTTTCTTCCGGTTTTCTTGGAATAACCTGTAATGCAACTATAGAACTGAAAGCTACAGTTCATCCACCGGATTCTAATATTAGTGTGTTAACAACTAGGTCTACTCGTTTCTGTACGGTAATATGCCCCCTTTTGTCATGGTTCCATGTTTGCTTGTTGGGGTTACCTTGGCATGTGCAATGATCACTCCATCATTGCAATCAATACATAATGGTGGGAGCCATATACAAAAACCTGCTTGGTGAAACTTAAACGTGAGACTTGAGGATTTGACTGCTTAAATTTACTTGATTCGAAGAACAAAAGCACCAAATCTGGGAACAAAAGTAACTCGCTCAAAGTACTTATTAAAGGGCTAAGTAGTTTCAGGAATTTAGTAACAGGTTATGTTCTTTCATTTTAACAAATGGTCATCATCAATACATCTTTGATCCTCCACCAAGTATCTGAAACGCATGTTGAACATGTGGTTCTCGTCTGGGCCGTGCATATGGCGACCAAATCGCCCCAAGCATCATTTTCCTTGAGTTTGAAGCTTAACTTTGGGTGGCTAGAGACCCATGATCATAGGAGCAAGGAAACGGACAGGATTGGCCGTAGTTAAAAAGCATATCCCGACTAGGCGATGTAATCAAGGAGAGTTTCCATTTAAAATATTGTACCTCTACCAAGAAAACAAAAGAGGAAATAACCATAGAGTAAAGGTGAAACAAAGCAAAGAAACATCTCCAAGAACATAGCAACGATGGACCTCGGTATGAATCACTTGCGTACATTCTGCGGTCTATATGTGTTACTGGATTAACTATATGGAGTAAAGAAGAAGCCTTTGTCAGGAGCCCAGAACCTGTATCAAGTCATTCAAGTGTCTGATTGAGAAATCTCCAAAGTTGAAAATGCGGTTGTCCATGTTAAGATAAATGTCTGCACGTGTGTGGTATTAACTCCCAGAAAAGGACTTCTCTCTGATTATAATCACGTAGATAGAAGAATACATGTATAGGACAAGCAATGAGTCGTTATTGTTCACCGGCTGTTTTGCGGGCTATATGACAAAAACTTCTATTATGATCATATATATTGATTAATAAGTTTTTATCATATTTTATTAAATTTCATCCATATGTTTATATAAAATCTACAAGAAAAAATTAAGTAATACAATACTACAACCGTCCATCTTCGAAAATGAACCATAAAAGCAGCGTGCACTCACATACATGCCCTAGCCTAGCCATAGCTAGTTAAACAGTGACTAGCAGATCAAAATTCATTTATCATAATTTATCAAGATTTGAACCTGAAGTCCGATATTTTCAGGTTGATTTCAATAATCCAGAGTGGTTAATCCTTGGATAACTCGTGTTTAAGTTGGAAAAGCAAGAATTCCAAGATTAGTTATTATCTTTTGCCTGTTACGAACGTGATCTCAGTGTCATTCCACCAGAATATCGTGTATTTGTAATTGCCAGCAATCAGTGAACTCGTGAGACCGTCGATTATGTCATAAGATTGATTCACCTTGCGAAAGCAAAGAAAAAATAGAGAAAGAGGACAAGCATCATGAGAGGGCAGAAAATGGAAAACATAGTCAAAGTTAAATTTCAATAGACTGTCACAAAATTTGGAACATCAAATCAAACGACATGTATTTGTAGGCCCATATTTATCAGTTTACATGCCTTTACAAAATTACTTAATTTGCCAAATAAATTTATTTGACTTCATCAATTACGTAGTAATTTTAATGCTACCTTTCTCACTGGAGATTTAGCCATAGCCATAATAAAATGTTTGGAAGACACGAATAAAACAATATATAGATAAGATCATGAAGATTTGATGGTCAATGACCATTCCTCACACAAATAGTAAGTTTTAATCTATTGTAGAAAAGACGTCTCATCATATAAAGTATAAACGATACCTCTTTAACCAAATTGGACCCCAGTGTCCTTTATGCCTTTTAATTTATCTATATAGTATTTATGAAGCCAATATTACATGATATATGAAATTACTCATTGCTTAGGATAATTTGGTCGACCCAGATTGGTTGTTTTCAATAATGCTTTATTTTTTTTTCTTTTGGAAGCATCAAAGTTCGGTGTGAAATTGACAAGCCAAAAGATGTTCTTGTCCACTATATTGAAGGTCAAACACACTTTGTAGCTAAGGTAACCACGCTCGATCAAATCCATTCATCACCAACTTTCTTGCACATGCCGTACACATGGGATTTTGATTTGATTGAGCCTCTGTTTCAATAAACTTCCACCATCAAAGCGATATACCAACAAATGTCATTGAATTTATCATCTTAACCAGTTTTTATTTATTCACACGGAGACCATTCATTGAGTTCGTACATTTACTTATATTTTGAAGTATGAAATGTATTTTTAATAAAAGTACTTCAAAGATTAAATTAATTCTTTTTCCCCTTCCAATGCCAATAGAACAGTGCAACCTTATTCAGTACAGTCCAAATGCATCCCTTTTTATATACTCTAGCCGCTGCTCTATCTTAGATGGACTCTTTAGATAATGCTTTAAATAATACAGGCCACAGATTTCATTTGTATCTCTTGAAGACGAAAAGGGTGTCCCTAATCTGTATTAGAGTGAGCTAGAAGCGACCAAATCCTTGATTGGAGGGTCATTATCACCAATAAAAGGACATAAATTATTCAAACGGACTTCTAGCTGTAAAGATGTGACCAATGTCATCTAGCTTTCTTTCACTATTTCCCTTAAAAGAGTCCCTAACAATGCTTGAAGTATATAATTTATTCTTTAAATTTAGATTGTATTAACTTTCTTATTTCAACAATTAAATTGGAATAGAAGAAGGTCATGCAAGACCCAAAAGAGGGGGTTAATCTTTATTAGACTTGAGTTGTGATTAAAAGTTAATCATTTTTATTTAAATGACTTAAAAGCTGATATTAATTAAATTAAATTAATTATTTAAAAACAGTAAATTCATTAAATAATTTCTTTAAAATATATAATTTAATAACTATTATATTCACCCGAACAAATTAACTTAAAGATTTATAGATATTAAAAAAAAAAACAGAAATATAGTAGAATGGCCAATCTTTGGTGTCACATGTATCCATGGATGTAGGCGTAAAGGAGCCAATAGCGAGGGTTGCTTGGGCTGACTACACTGTAGCAGGAACACTCTCCATCATCGAATCATGTAGCCATGTAAACCTTTAAGAAGACATCCGTGGACCCTATCCACGTGTACACATTGGTTTGTGCTTGTGAGTGCACCATAATTCCCACTTTAATCCCTTCCAGCTTCCTTTTAATAGACACGTTTGCACTCGATTACACATTCCCTGCCCAACTTCTACGGCGTGCCGTGGAGCGTGGTCTTCGGCTTTTCCATTTGTT
>JAOQMP010000008.1:499951-517638 GCA_027563575.1 Erythroxylum pedicellare
CTATGGCTTCTGTGATTCTTTTTGTCAAATTTTTTGTATGTTTCTTGCCACAAATCTATCGTTGGAAAATGCCAAAAAGAGATGCCGGTGCTTTTGCTCTAATTATGTGCACGAAAGGAGCTGTTGATTTGGCTTACATTTCATTCCTCAGCGATAACATGGTAAGAAAAAAGATCTAATTCTCTCCTTCCATCTACGTAACACAATAATTATCTTTACTTTTCTAATCATTTTCACCAATGAACCTGCAGATGATAAAGCCTGATTTGTTTTGCTTCATGCTCTTTCTGGTTGCTGTCCTGGAGATCATTTCAACAATTGGAGTGAAAATGTTATACGATCCATCAAAGAAATTCCTTGGATATCAGAGAAGGAGCATTATGGATACAAATTCTGATTCTGAGCTGAAAATTGTGTCTTGCGTCCATGTTCCTGGAGATGTACACGCAATGATCAAACTTCTTAACGTCTCATGTACCAGGGATAGCCCCATTTCCGTTACCGTCCTTCACCTCATTAAACTTACCGGACAATCCAATCCACTGTTCATTCCCCACAGGAAAACTAGCATTGTCCTTTGCGAGTACCCGAAATCAGAGAACGTCATCAAATTTTTCAACGGATTCGAGTACAATAATCCATCTGCTGCATCTGTTAATGCCATTACAGCCGTCTCTTCACCAGATTTCATGTACGATGATGTATGCTACGTTGCATTCGACAAGCTTACTGCTTTGGTCATACTACCATTTCACATTAGGTGGTCTACTAGAGATGGGTCTATTGAATCAGAGGACGATAAGATAAAGGAATTGAATCTTAGAATTCTTGAGAGGGCACCTTGCAGTGTAGGAATTCTCGTTGATCGTCACCACAAGCACTCCAAAATTCGAGTATCTCACGAAGCAAATTCGTTGATCTCTTCTTCAACTTACAAGGTTGCCATGATCTTCATTGGAGGTGAAGATGATAGGGAGGCATTAACGTTCGCAATTCGCATGACACTGGACTCTAGAATCAAGTTGACCGTAGTACGTCTGGTTGCAGCGAACCGCGTGTCCGTGAATGGGCTGGAACTGGCATACGATAACATGGTCCTATCGAAGGTTAAGGATAACATGTCTGCTGCATATAGAGAAGAGACGGCTAACGATGCAACGACGACCACTTCGATTGTGAAGCCGATGGCTGCTGAATATGATATGATTATAGTTGGAAGAAGGGACAAATTGGATTCAGAGACCACACAAACTGATGGTTTAAGAGAATGGTGTGAGTTCCGAGAACTGGGATTACTAGGAGACCTTCTTCTGTCAAATGACATGCATGGTTCATGTTCTGTCTTGGTTGTGCGAAAACACTCGTTACATTAGGGACGAAGTCTCAATTTGTTCAAAGAACTTTTTAATGAAATTTATTTGATCTTTTCATTGTAAATATAAGTATTGTTTATATTAAAGGAACAAAAGATCAACAGAACAAGGAACCCAAATTTATGTCTTGAACGGCTCTTTTTTTCTCTCTCTAAGCTCTTACGAAACAAAGGATCTTCGATCTCACCTTGCTGCACGCTCTCCAGCGCACAAAGCTTCAGTGTTCTCAGCTCTTGTTTTGATCTCTTCTTCTCAAGAGAAATAGCTTGCTACGTCCCCTTCCTTCTTTGCAAGCAAATGTTCTCAGAAGAAAGGGAAAACGGTTTGACCCAATCATTGTAGTTTTACTCACGAATCGATATGTAAACAAATGCTCTCAACGCATCTGGCTTGGAACATGCGGCGAAAAAAGTTAGAATACGAGAGAGGAATGAAGGCCCTCCTCTACCCGCATCTGTGGTACCGAGCCAACCTCTTACTTATAGTGCGGTGGTCACTGGACATTCTGAATCTGGCAAGGAAGCACAAGACCTGGACTGGCCTTTAGAAGAACCCATTGAAACAACAGAGGGAGACATCTCGCTAATTCAAGGAGAATTCGGCTTGGGAATTGAGCTCTCCAACACATTCAACGGAAAGGTTCATAAAGTTTGGGAAAATGCAATTGTGGTCAAACTCTTCGGACGCAAAATAAGATTCAACATGCTCAAAGCTAGATTATTTAGTATGTGGAAACCTACAAGACCCATGAAAATTGTCGACCTCGACAATGAATTCTATCTCATCAATTTTATCGAAGAGGAAGACTACATCAAAACACTTACGCAGGAACCATGGTTAATCTTCGGCCAAACCCTCTCAGTTCAACCCTGGTATCCGACATTTCGACCTTCGACTAGATAGATTACGCACGTCGTCGCTTGGATGTGTTTCCCTAGGCTCTCAGTTGCCAGATACCACCCTTCCATCCTCACAGCTCTCGACAGTTTGGTGGGTCGCACAGTTAAGATCGATTCCAATACCCAACAAGCTCACCGGGGAAAGTTTGCTAGAGTTGCTGTCGACATCGATTTAAGCTCCCCACTTCGATCCATTGTTAAGCTAGACGGCGAAATCAGCAAGGTCGCCTATGAAGGCCTTCCCTAAATCTGCTTCGGGTGTGGCAGAGTCGGCCATAATGCCTTGAATTGTCCCTCACGCCTGGCTGAAAAACCCAACTCTACATCCTCCACCGATGGGCCCACCGTCGACCACCCATTCAGGCAACATAGGAGAATCCTCAACCGGAGCTAATCATCAATCGGAGTTTGGTACCTAGATGTAAGTATAGCAAAGACCTCGTCGGACGCCTTCCACCCCAACGGCTCCAAGACAAGCCAGCTCCAACAACTCTTGTTCCCTAGGGCTACAGGGCTCGAGATTCACGGCATTGTCAGCCTTAGAGCCGTTAGCGTCCAGTGGGGTCCCCTCCTCAATGACTGAGGAATATCACTAACCCGCCATAAGCCATCCGATGCTGCAATCGCACCTTCGAGAGAGATCCCCAAATCAGACGACAGCTCGGGACAACCGAATGAAGTGCGTGTCGTTTAATTCCAGCTCTACCACGTTTAACAACAGCTCCAAAACGGCGACATCAAGCGCCAGTCCACACAGGCTCTTGGACCCGCGAACCTCCACCCAGCGACAGGCCCCAAGCCCGGAGGCCCTCATGCCCTAGCAGGCCAAGACCAACCTGCTGGCCCTCATGCCCCAGCAGGCCATGACAAAACCATAGGCCCTCCTAACCCAGCAGGCCAAGACAGACACCAGCCCACCCAACCCATTGCTGCCTAACCAGAATACCCCGCAGGAAACCCAAAGCCCAATCCCAAGCCACGTAGCTCTATCGATTCCCTCCCATGCAGAAGTGATCCTACAAGACTCAACTCTAACTCTGCCTAAGCTGGAGGATTTGGGTTGCGGGGACATGGAGGAAGACCCCTCGACCTCAACCAGCCTCATAAACATATTACCCCCAATAAGACCACCAGACCCCGATAACGATACAACAGCCGATACAGTACTCCATATCGAATCCGACACTCAGATGGAGGAGACCCCCCCGATTCAATTGTCATCACAATGTCAAGCGTTGCCTGAGGCGGTAGTTAACTCCCTCACAGGTTAGGTCGTCTCTCTATCTCTTTTATGTCGATTTTAATATGGAATTGTTAGAGGCTGGAGGTAAGACCTTCAAGCCTATCATCAAAAACTATATCCGCATCCACAAACCGCGTCTGGTCGTTTTGGTAGAGCCACGTATAAGTGGGGTACGGGCGTTGAAAATTATTAAAAGTTTAGGATTTGCCCACTCTTTTCGAGTGGAAGCTGAAGCCTACTCAGGACGAATCTGGCTTCTTTGACAAACAAACATTACGGTCCGAATATTATTAGCTCACTGACAATTTTTGCACGCCAGCAATGACTGAGACCAATTGTCGTTTGATTTAATTGCTATTTATGCTAGCCTCGCGTTTTTGTTACAAAAATTCTTATGACAGTATTTGCGAAAATTGCCCAAATCACCTCTAAACCGTGGCCAATGACGGGGAATTCAATGCCAAATTGGAAAGTATGGACAAACGAGGAGGATCTCAACTCCATTCTATCACAAATATACACTTTCGAGACTGTGTGCACAATTGTAATCTTTAGGATCTTGGCTTTTTTGGTTCGAGATTCACCTGGTGTAGAGGACAACTACTTGCTAGACTAGACCGAGCTTTTTATTCCAACGCTTGGCATTCTGCTGTCTACCATACTACAGTTTCCCATCTACCCTTTTCTGAAATCCGACCACCGGCCTCTCCTCATTAATTTTAGCACTAGTGAGCCTTCTCCTATGACAATTAGGCCCTTTCGCTTTCAATCTACCTGGTTAACCTATAATGAATTTGGTCAATTTGTCATTGCCAATTGGCAACCGAGCAGTTATGACTTTAGTGGCACGATCAAAAACTTCTCGGCTTAACTTCAATATTAGAATACCACCACTTTTGGCAACATCTTTTATAGGGAAAAACGTCTCATGGCTCAACTCGAAGGCATTCAAAAACAGTTAGAAGATACAGACTCGGTCCCTCTTTGAGATCTTGAAGATTATCTGCGATCGGAACTAGAACAGGTCCTTTACCAAGAGAAACTTTACTGGCACCAGAGATCCCGAAGCCAATGGATAGGCTAGGGAGACAAGAATACCAAGTATTACCATGCAATCACAAAGACTCGACTAAATCAGTAAAGGAATTATTCCTTGAAAAATGAAAATGGAACGGTGATATCAGATTCCAAGGGCAGTAGATGCTCAGCGCAAACTTATCTTTAGATAGTGAAGACAGGCCGCACCACCCCAATTGGCAACTCCAGGGACAATTCCCCCCTTCCCCCGCATGCTACTGACGATTTGGAACGCCCCTTAGTCATGACGAAGTAAAGGCAGCTTTCTTCAACATGATCCCAAACAAAGCTCCAGGGTTCGATGGTTTCACTGCCTTTTTTATCAATCCCAGTGGAACACCCTTAGCCTTTGCCTGACTCTTTTCCTCCAGAGAATTTTTTGCCGTGAATTCTGGGAATCTTAACTCAATTGCACCATTATGGTTTTTATACCCAAGATTCCATCCCCAACTTCGATTAAGCAGTTTAGGCCTATTGCGTTATGCCCGATGCTTTATAAAATTATAACCAAGATCATCGTTAATAGACTTAAACCTTATCTGGATGAGTTGGTAAACCCGACCCAATACAGCTTTGTCCCAGGGTGTTCGATTACGGACAATATCATCATCACCTAAGAAGTTATTCAATCAATGAAAAGAAAATTGGGTCTAAAAGGGCTAATGACCATTAAAGTGGATCTTGAGAAAGCTTATGATCGGCTATCGTGAAATTTCATCCAAGATAAACTTATGGACGTCAGGATTTTGGAGTAGACGTTGGGATTCTGAAGTAACTGATTAGTCTCATAATGAAGTGCATCTCCACGGTCTCCATTCAAGTCAACTGGACTGGGGACCTCAGTGACGCCTTCAATCCTTCCAGAGGTATAAGACAGGGAGACCCTGTATCGCCTTACCTTTTTGTCCTATGTATGGAGCGTTTGGGCCAATCTATTAAACATGCAGTGTCACAGGGCAAGTGGAAACGGATCAAGCTAAGCAGAAATGGACCCCCCCTTTCTCATCTTTTCTTTGCTGATGATCTTATCCTCTTCTCTGAAGACTCTATGGATCAAGTGTCTGTTATTCAGAAAATCTTAAACTCTTTTTTTGTTCTTTCAGGTCAACGAGTCAGTGAAGACAAATCCAGGTGCTTTTATTATAAAAACGTCCCCTAATCAACGACTCAGTTGTTAAGCAGAGTTTTAAACTTTACATAAACGATTGATCTCGAACGTTATCTTAGAGTCCCTCTCCTCCATGGACAGGTCAACAATGGAACCTACCAGTACATCGTTGATAAGGTTCAACAATGCCTATCCGGCTAGACGGCCAACCTTTTGTCTCTGGCAGGACGTATTACCTTAGTCCAATCTATTATAGCAGCCCTTCCCAGTTATACAATACCAACGGTCCAATTACCGCGAAGTCTCTGCGATGAGTTGGAGAAACTTATGAGATAATTTTTGTGGGATTCGTCAAACGATAAACAGCGGATCCACCTTATGAACTAGGTAGACGTCTGCAAACCAAAAGAGAAAGGGGGTCTTGGCATTCGGACTATTCATGAAACCAACGACGCCTTCTTACCGAAATTAGGTTGAGCTCTGATTGCCAAGCCTCAGGCATTATGAGTTCAAATCCTCTCCGCAAAGTATAATTTTGATGCCAGTAATCTCCCCACATTCCTAAATGCCAATGGTGGTTCTATGATCTGGAAGAGCTTAAAGGCAATTTGGCACATAGTTCTTCATGGACTGAAATGGATGATTGGCAATGGCTGTACAACTCGCTTTTGGCTCGACTCTTAGATTGCAGGTCAAGGACCCTTGATTACCCACGTTACATCCCCAGTCCTGGACTCTTCTTTCAACCTCAGCGTCCATCAATTTGTCAACAGTGACAGTAATTGGCATTGGGAAGCAATTTAGTCTTATCTCTCGACATCGATCTGTCGATTAATAGCAGGCACGTTTCGCCCAATGTCTTACCTAGAGCAAGATAAATTGATCTGGGGACCTTCAAACATCGGAGAATTCTCTGTCACTTCCACTTATTCCATACCCAGGGACGATGAAGATACCCTGCCTTAAGGAGTTTGGCAGATCATATGGCAATGGCAAGGCCCCCAACGTATTCACTCCTTCCTCTAGCTACTAGCTCACGATCAATTACTAACTAACCAACACTGAGTCCGCAAGCATTTCACTATAGATGACTCTTGTTATCATTGTCGACTTGATGAATCCTCGTTACATGCCGTACGTGACTGCAGTAAAGCCCGCCAAGTGTAGAACATGTTCCCTCCCTACATAGTTTCTATGGAAATTTTCACTATGTCAAATTGGGAGTAGCTCAGTAAAAATCTCCAACACTGTCGGCAAGTATTAGGGCATGATTGGTCAATCCTCTTTGACACTACTTGCTGGTTCCTTTGGACCTGGCAAAACATGACCCTTTTTTATGAGCAGTTTACTTGGCCTTCCTCACCAATATCTCTCATTTTGTCTTATGTAGGTCTAATACACAAAGCAGCTGAATGGCACAATCAAGCGGCTTCCGGTCCTCGCCCTCGAACAGAGCAACTTATTGGATGGCGCAAACCTCCTCCTGGGTAGGTAAAGCTAAACACTGATGGAGTTAGCAAACGGTCCTCGTCCATAGCCACAACAGGTGGACTTATCTGGGGTAGTGCAGGCAACTGGCTTAGGGGTTTCTCACAAACTTTGGATGGTGTGCATCAGTGTACGCGGAGCTCTGGGGCATGTTTACCGGGTTCACATTAGCGTGGAACCTGGGTTATCGCCGGATCGAACTTGAAGTGGACTCCACCGCAGTACACACAATACTATCATCTTCAGCCAATCGAGCAAAGGCCCTCAACTCTATAATCATATGGATCAACGAGCTTTTCACTCGTAACTAGAATGTTCATCAATATATCTATCGAGAGAGTAACAGATGCGCTGACTGGTTAGCCAACTACGTAAAGCATTTTGATCTTGGGATCACTTATTTTGATATTCTATCCATAGGGTGCTACCCCATCTTTATCGAGGATATGTCGGGAATGATTTTTCCTAGACTGCTTATGTAATATTTTCGGTAGCTTTCTCTTATTAAAAAAAAAAAAGGGAACAAACGATCAAAACTACCCAGTTATGCAATGGACTTGACATGTAATTGGAGAAGCAGCTAATTCTGGGGTATGTAATGAAATTGGACTGGACATGAGTTAAAATGGGTTACGTGTCACTCTGAAATATGAAATGAAACTGTACGATGGTCCTCCAATCCAACCGTTTCCGTGACACTTAAAGACATCATCACATTAAATGTTATAGGTCCTCGTATTACTTGTCTCATTAACTGCAAGCCCAGCCTTGTGATAATGAGCGGCAGCTGGCTTTGCAAAACTTGAATTGGATTCTTACACTTGCATTTATTATATCAACAACCTACTAAAAACGGGACATCAGCTACCGACAGAGTCGCTGTTTCTGTGAAATGTTTCTGATAAAAAGCTGCAAGGTACTCATAACTTATGGTTCTTTGTTTATTTATATATAGAAAATCCTGTTCATAATCAAATTCATATCTTTAATCATCATCTAAGTGACTGCCGAAATATCAGTCAAATTAACCATAGACTTGGAGTCGAGTGTCCCTATGAAAAGTACCCACATGGAAATTGCATCACTGATGATTCGCAAAGTTTGTGCTTACAGAAGCATTCGCCTGCTACGTTAAAGATGATAAGGAAAAACCAAAATGTCCTTCCTTTGGTCGCCGGAATGGACAAGTTGCTGCACTTTCCATATTTTAACCGTATCTTCTCCGAGTTCGATGACTTATCTGATCTGATTCTCTTGAAGGGATTTGTTCTAACGTATCCTACCGCATTATCAGGTTAAAAATTCAAGGGTCTCCACTGAAAATCAGATCAAATTAGAAATATATAATTGGAAAGTGAATTCCATCAACATCTTACGCCAGCAAAAGCCACCATCCAGAAAGTTTTGAACTTGCTAATCGACGCCTTCAATTAGTCAGATGAGAAATTATGAAATTCAATATTTGCAGGACTTGAAAGGACAAAAAGAACACGAATCAAAGGTTGATAATACGGTGCAAAGTTCAAGCACTCGAGTGTTTTAGATGCTTTTTGTTGCTTCTCTTCTTGTTGTCTCTACTGAACTACATGTATTCACATCTGCCTTAAAGATACTACAATTTTGTCTTACATAATGGAATAACAGACTTGGTTTCCAGAAAAATAAAAAGAATTTAGAAAACAAAAAGAACCTAAGCTTCAGGTGTAAAGGGCGACTGAACAACCTTGTTTTGTCTTCCAACCAGCCAAAGCAGAGTTCTCCTCGCAAATGATGGTGTTTTGGCTTGATACTCCAAGCTGTTGCAACTCTGATTTTCCTCATCAGAACCCAACTCGCTGATTCTGTTGTCCCACCTTCCAATGCCCATTTCAGATATAGTCCTACTTGTCCCATAAATTACCTTTGAATCATCACCGACAATGTTCTTATTCTCTGGAAACCTAGACGACAATGCCCTCCTGGAATTGTCCTGCGTTGAATTCTGATTCTCCTTTTTCCCCCTTAGCCAAATCTTTGATATTGAAAAGCTCTCTCTTTTGCTTGTACCAATGGCACTGCTTCCACTGCCAGTAACAATCCTAGCAGTGTCTTTGGGTTCAGTACTTCTAATGCCTACGAAAGCAGGGAATTCTCGCCTTGTTTCGTAGTCATATTCAGACATTGCTTGTCTGTGACCAGGAGTTAGTGGCAAAGAAGGCTTCTTGCTTGACTGTTTCTTCAATGGAGTCCTTACAGGTACTTGCAATGAGGAACTTTCATCCAACACATACTCAAAAGACCCCATTGAATAGCACCTTCTTGAGTTAACATTGCTGTTGCTACTCCCTTCTCCGGTATCCAGAGTCTTAAATTTTCCTAGCTTAACATGAACAACTTTCTCTCCTGAATTCACCGCTGTTATTGGAACAGGATCATCTTTTGCCAATATTTCACATGATTTCCGTGTACTTTCTATTCGCGACGATCCACCGTCTCCATGACACGCCAGATGTGAATCATTTACAATCTCTCTTGAGCTCTCACTGCCAGATTCAAGAACAAGAAGGATGGGAGAACAGCCATTGTTTGGAGAGAAATCAGGAAGTAAGCTATCTCTACAAAGAGGGCAAGTGGAGTGCGACAGTAGCCATGTGTCTATGCACTCCATGTGAAAGGCATGACTACATTTCGGCAACAATCTAAGCTTGTCCTCAGGCTCAAACTCACACAAACAAACAGCACAGTCAAAAGGGTTCTTCAATCCTATAATAGCTTTGTACTGAAAAACTGGTAGAGTATCTATAAATGATTGATCTACACCAGCATCATGGAGGTGGAAAAGTTGCTGCAACTGCCCCTGAAGAGCAGTCACATTGTCCACATCATCAGGGTCCCTAATAGGTGGTCTTAGAAGAAATCTGATCAAGAGGTGAAGCAAACCAGCAGCGAAGAAAAAAACAGCAAGGATTATGATTACAATCAATACATTAGGACTAACCTTATCGTCCAAGCTGAAACGATCAGAATCAAGTTTTTCTTGAGGGGGTGACAGAGAACGTAAGTATGGTTGCTGAGATGGAGAAAGAAAGGTGTTCTCTTTGATTTGAAGGAAAAGCAAGTCCATGTTTTGCTTGCTAAGTGAAAAAAAGAAGAAGAAAGGAACTCACCAAGATTGAAGCTTCAAGCTTGAAAAATGAGACCTCAAGATTCTCATGTGATACGAAAAACAATTCAAGCTCCAACCAAGAATCCTGAGAAACTTTCTGCTTACTATAATAAGAACCTGCCAGTCAACTGGAGATAGATAGAGAAGATGGAGAGGGGAATTCAGTGCAGGGCAAATATGCAAATAAATGGCATGCTCGGTGCCAGAAGGTGAGTTTTGAAAAGCGGAGCAATAAATCTACCACCAGCAATCCACAACAAAATCAATTGGGATCTCATTAGCTACGACATCGAGTTGAGTCTTAGTTATGGTAAAAATAAAAAAGTAAAGTAAAACAGTCACTTTCATCTAAGAACTGTCTTGGAAAGATGACTTTGACACCTAAGTTTGACGTAAGAAATTGAGCCCCATGCATCAACTTCAATGACCATTTATTTCCTCGCAACAAAACAAATGTATTCTACGCCATTTGGAAACGTGTAACTCAAAAGGGTCTTCTTCTTTTTCCACATTTCATCTTTTATTTTAATCCTTTTTCTTTTAGTTCCGCAATATTCTCTATGTTTGTACTTGTCCTGATCATATTCTTCTCTGGTCTTCTATTCCAAACTCTCCCTGATATGTAGTACCAGTTTCTCTTTTCTCCTGGTTTAGGACAGGACAAGAAAAGAAGATAATCGAGAAAGGGTAACATAGAGCATAGGATACTTTTTCTGTTTGTATATGGAATTAACATTCCCGAGTTGGAGAACTTGTTCGTGGCTGGACCAAATATGCCCGAGAAGTGGCACCTTTTGCTTTCCGACAATCATGAATTTTGTTACTAAGCTTTTCTATGTTGTCTAAAGTGAAAGTCAATGAGAACCAAACACCCGCATGGAAGAAAAAGTCTAAACCTTCATGTATCTAATGAACTTTCCACGCTTCCATAGATTTGAGGATTCGATGACCTCAAATCCTACCTCGTGTTACGCCATATGTCTGTTAAATTAAAGATAAAGATCACAACTTTGCTTTCTTATTGTCACGCGGATATACCTTCTTCTATGACAAAATCTCTCAAACTATAACTAGTTTATACTCTTTGATTAGTCGAGAGGCGAGCAAATAAAGATCATAACTTTCAGGTGGATACTTGTCAACCGTCATCTCGTTGTGATATTTCTACCTCTGAAAAGGACCTGAAGCGAAATGACATAAAATTTCACGTACAAACATAAGATTCACACCTTGTTAAAAAACAAAGTCAAACTAAGTAAAAATGCATGTGTTTGGTGCCAGTTAAGTCATTGAGATTTGTTAAAAGGCGAAGATCTTAGTCTTCTTTCTCAGCTCAACTAATCCAACACTCGTCTCCTGTTATTAACTACTCCCTGGTCCCATAGAGCAGGATCGTCAAAGGCTAGCTCTTACTGACCAAAAGTATTTGATGTAAAACTCGATCAATATACACTTTTTTAGAGTTAAAGAACATTTCCATCAAACTTTTTAGGATTGGACCAAGACATTGTAAGAGTTATTTAAAATCTCGAACTAAAGGAAGTTTTCAATATTTTTAATTTATAAATTAAATACTTAAATCAAAATAACGGATGATGATTTATTAAATAGCTTATCTAAAATATAATTTATATCCTAAATTTTTTAATATTTCTAAAAAAATTTCTTTGCAAGTTCCTTAATTTAACACAGAGACACTCATAAAAGTAATAATAATTCACACGAGTAAAATAAAAGTGATTAATTAATTAAGTTTTAATGACTAAATGTATTGTTTCAATTCCAAATCTTGAATCTATGGAGACCCTTGGACTAATCAATAATTTTAAGAGTTTAGATAATCTTAATATATACAAACCAACTTATGTTTCAAATAAAAGTTAAAAGTGAATCAAATTCAATACGATTATGTTAATTACATTATTCTACAGATAATAGTTTATTTAAAATAGATTCCTCAATAGAACTTGTAAATGACTCGTATAAAATAGATGGCTTGATTTGCATTATGATTATAAAATGTTTTATTTGCAGGGTTATTTTCTCATTTATAGTTTTGATACAATAACAAAGCAGTGTAGTATTTGATTATTTATTGCAAGAAATATATATAGTTTAAGTTAAAATTGCATTTTGAAATCCAACATTTATAACAAAATATTAAAAATTTCTTAATGTTCAAATTGAAACGTTCAAAACAAACCTTAATTAAATGAAAATTTTAACATAATTAATTCTCTGTTAGTTAAATGTTACGATAATATTAACGTGATATTATTTTATGTTTTAATTAAAAAATAGATCTTACTATTACATGACAAGTAGGGTTACGTTAAAAATTTATTAAAAATAGAATTTTAAAATTAAAAATTTATAAAAGTGTGTCTTCTGTTAAAATTTTCTATCTATGTTTGAATTGTTTTGATTGCATTTAGATTTAATTTAAATGTTGTATTTTATTGACAAAGCTAATTCTAAAATGCATTTTTGCCTAGTATAAAGTGCTTCCACAGGTGAACTACATTAATTCTGAAATATCATCTGATTGATAGTTTTGGAACGAAAGTTACAGATAAACGAACTAGTCACCACTCAGCTTGAGCCAGCACTTTACTCAGGAGTGGTCAGGGTCGGCACATAGCCTCAATTGGAACGACCATAGGCATGGTAATTCCCTCACCCTCGGCCATGTCAAGCTTCTCATCTATTGGGATGTTATTGCTTATTGATAAAGATTGTTATTTTGCAGATATAAAATGATTGCAGAAAAATAAAGAAGACTGATTTACTTGGTTCGATAGTGTAAAAACTATCTACATTCAAGGATCTCAAATGCAGTAGTTTCACTATATCAAAAGGAAGTGAACAATATACAAATATTGAGTGTTCTATAAACACCTGCAAAAAGAGTCTCTCAAACTCACAAGTACCTAAAAAGGTTGGCACCCTAGCACTCTCTAATAGTTTTCACTATGATTTTCTCACTTACAGATTGTGAATACAATGTAATGAAAAATACAGAAGTTACCCTGATGGTTAAACTGTTCTCTTTTTATAGCTGAAGAAGATGAAGATGTCTTTCGGATATATTTGCATGTTTCAGACAGCCTTCATGTGCCTTTCACGTGAGCCTTTAGTAATTCTTCCTATGTTGTGCGTTTTGAGTTTGTCTTTTAACTTGTTTCTGTAATTGCTGCTGCTTTGTGAGTTTTTCACTGATGATAGCTACGTTTTGGTTCTGGCTTAAATGCAACACGACAGTGCATAAATCATTTACACCTTCTGTTCAGCAAACGACAGTGTATTGAGATTTGTAAGTCACATATATGTTTTAAAACATGTCTTTTATTTTTGACACAGTATAAAGCTTCGAGAGCTTCTCTCACTTTCCCTCTTTCTTGATTCAGACATTCTCTTATTCTTGCCTTGAATCTTCACGTCTCTTCTTCATTTGTTGGTTCTATGTATAGATTAATGGAGAATAACATGATTTTCATCACATTTTTTCCTCCTTCTCTGTTATTCTATACTTAGATCCCTAATCTGAGAGTGATTTAAAAACCTAAAAAACCTTAGTTTTCCCAAATTTGTGAGATCTGATAAAATCGACTTCGATTTCATCGGGCTTCACTTATCTGTAAGTAATCCCTATAGAAAGTGAATTTTCTTTTTGTTAATATTTTTGTCCCAAAGTTTGATGGGTTTTGTTCTCCTGAAATTTCTTCTAGGTTGAAGAAGCCTTGTGTGATTTTATCTTGCACAAAGTGGAGTCTGACATCGACGTGTTTAGACCTCTCATGCAAGACAGGGTCTTTGCTCTGGTACATCGCGCTTTGACTATCAGTGACTATTATTGTTGTAGCTAGGTTAGCTTTAATTTCTCCTAGGATGCCTATCAGCCATGTTAATTCTTTTATCCCTTTTGTTATTGCATAAAACTCTACTTCTGTGGTCGAGAGTGAAACAATAGACTGTTGTTGTACCTTCCAACTTATTGTATTTCCTACTAGTGTAAAATAGTATGCAGACATTGATTTTCTTGTGTCTCTATCTGCTGCATAGTCTGCATTTACATATCCACGCAGGCTTAGACTGTTATTTTTAGCTAGCTTAGCCTTAGTGAAACACAGTCCATGACTTAGGGTTCCAGCAAGGTATCTGAATACATTCTTTAGTCCTTACTAATCACTAAGGCCAAAAATAACAGTCTAAGCTAGCTAAAAATATTATTAGCATTTTAAGCAAGTTCATGTGTAATCTTGACTTTGAGCATTGGCAAAGACTAAAGAATGTCTTCAAATACCTTGCTGGAACCCTAAGTAATGGACTATGTTTCACTAAGGCTAAGCTAGCTAAAAATAACAGTCTAAGTAGACATTCTTCAGTCCTTGCCAATGCTTAAAGCCAGGATTAGACACGAGCTTGCTTAAAATGCTAATAACATGAGCAAGATCAGGTCTAGTATAGAGCATCATATAAACGATGCTACCAACTCCAACATCATAGGGGTATTTTTGCATAGCCTTCCTTTCTTCTTCAGTTTGGGGGCACTTATCAGTAACTATCTGAAGATGTGAACTTATAGGAATAGAAGTAGGTTTTGCCAATTCCATATTGAATTAAACTAAAACCTTTCGGATGTAGCTTTTCTGATTCAGCCATAGTTTCGCTTCCCTCCTATTCCTTGTAATTTGCATCCCTAACAACTTCTGAGCCTCTCCTAGGTCTTTCATTTCAAAGTGTTTGCTCAGATTAGTCTTTACTTCAATTATTCTACTTAACTGCTTTCTAGTAATAATTAAGTCATTTACATAGACTAGCATGAAGATGGCTTCTGTCCCTCCTAAGTTCTTATAGTGTAAACAGTAATCATAGGCACTTCTCACAAAATTCATCTCACTAGCTATTTCATGGAACTTTTTGTTCCATTGCCTAGGTGCTTGCTTCAGCCCATATAGGGACTTCTGAAGCAGGCAGATATGATCAGATTTCTCATTATCTACAAAACCAACTGGTTGTTTCATGTAGATAGTCTCCTCTAGCTTTTCATATAGGAAGGTTGTCTTGACATCCATTTGATGGATTTCCCAGTCATAGACAGTAGCTAGCACTAAGATAAGTCTGATTGTCTTAAATTTGACTACTGGTGAGAATATTTCTTTGTAGTCAACCCCTTCTTTCTGCCTATACCCCTTAGCTACAAGTTTTGCCTTGTAGATTCTTGGTTTAGCCTCTGTTATTCCTTCTTTTAGCTTGAATAACCATCTGTTCTCTATCAATTTAACTTTAGGAGGTCTAGGTACCAAAGTCTATGTCTTATTCTTCATTAGGAAAGAATACTCCTTTTCATAAGCTTCCTTCCACTGTTCGGCATCACTTCTAGCCATAACTTCTTCAAAGGTTTCAGAAGCCTTCTATTCAATACCTTCAGCCACAAGACAAGCATATTCAACCAAGTTTGAATCAAAATGCCTCCCATTAGGAATTTTTTGTCTTGGCTGTCTATCTCTTATAAGTTGATAGTCTTGTATGCTTCCTTGTTCATCGGCTGAAGTTGTTTGTGGGGTTTCTCTTTCACCCACAGTTTCAGGCTTTCAGCCACCTTTATCCTTAGTTCATGATGTGTTAAGCCTTGCATAGGGTCATACATTAGTAGGTTATGGAGCACCTTCTTTAATTTCTGGTGGCACATAGAAATGGGTAAATTGGTTTGGTGTCCCTAAATTCTCCTAAATTGCACTTTGGAGGTTAGAATTTTGTGAATTCTTGTTCAGCAGAGGGAAAAAGATGACATCTCTGCTCATGATTGTTTTGTATGCTCCCTTTTAGAGTAATAAGAGTTTATAACCCTTTACACCTTCTGGATATCCTAGAAACATCCCCTTGACTGCTCTAGGTTCTAATTTTTCCTCTTTCTGATGTGCATAGGCTGCACATCCGAAAGTCCTAAGGTAGGTGAGTTTTGGTTTCTTACCACTCCAAATTTCCTGAGGAGTCTTGTAATCATTTGCAAAGGTTGGGATCCTATTAATTAAATAAGTTGTTGTCCTAATTGTTTCTTCCGTAGAGAATGAGAGCAAACCGAAGAGAGGAGCATGCACTTAGTCTTTTCTAGGAGGGTTCTATTTAATCTTTCAGCTACTCCATTCTGCTGTGGAGTAACTCTTACTGTTTTATGCCTTAGGATTCCATTCTTACTGCAGTATTCCTTAAATTTTTTGTTGCAATACTCCAATCCATTATTATTCCTTAAGCATTTCAATTTCCTCCCAATTTGATTTTTCATAAGAGTATGCCATCTTATGAAAATCTCCAGAGCTTCATCCTTTCTCTTCACAGGGTAGACCTAAAATTTCCTTAATTTATCATCAATTATGGACATGAAATACAAATTCCCTCCTACTGTGAGGACTTGAGTTGGCCCCCAGAGATCACTGTGAGCATACTTCACGATCTCTATGGCTCTCTTAGCTCCCCTTTGAAATGCTGACCTGTGGTGCTTTCCTAGCACACAGGATTCATAAACTTCTAACTTTTGTAGGTTTTCTTCACGTATTAAACCTTGCCTAGAGAGATAGAGCAGGCTTTTGTTGCTTGCATAACCCAACCTTGCATGTCATTGCTTGCTTGGTTCAAGGTTTCCAGTTTCTGAAATATGATTAATTTCAGTTGAGCCTATAACATAGTATAGGCCACCCCTCTCCACTCCTCTAATGATGACTTTTCCATCCTTTAGGATTTCTCTAAGTCTATCTTTAGACCTAATATGAAAACCTTGCTTATCAAACAAGCTTTTAGAAATCAGATTTCTCCTTATTCCAAGCACAAATCTAGCATTGCTTAGGATCCTTCTTTTTCCGTCAAACATGTTGATGGAAACACTTCCTATGCTCTCTATCCTTTGCTGCCCAAAATCTGCCATTTTAACCTTGACAGTGACTGGTTCAAATGTTGTGAACCAGTCCCTATAAGGAGTGAGATACATAGTGCACCCTGAATCAAATATCCATTCTCTACTAAGGTCCTCACAATCCTCAGTCATAGCCAGAATTTCGTCTCCACTAAAATCTTCAGGTTTTTCAAAATTACCTGAAATTCCACTTTCAGCTGCCTTATCCCTCTTCTTTTTCCTATAATCCCTAGCAAAATGTCCCTCCTTATCATAGTAAAAGCATTTCTTCCATTTGCCTTTTTTCTTCTTTTCATTTTCACCTTTCTTGGAGTGTTTTTGTTTCCCACCTCCCTTCTGCCACTTTCCTTTGTTGCTATTTTTCTTATGAGATTTCTTCTCATAGTTATTCTCTACAAACATCACTTTTGCCTCTTTCTTAAAAGGATTAACTTCAACTATTTC
>JAOQMP010000008.1:522669-538035 GCA_027563575.1 Erythroxylum pedicellare
CCTTGTTTTTAATTAAAATTTTAATTTTTTTGTAATTTAATATTGATTGAAAAATTTAAAGTCTAAATTTCTTATTTTATCAATTTAGCTTCTCTTTTATTTTTTTAAAATACTAATGTTATTAATATTTTTTAATTATTTATTGTCGATGAGGTAACTAAATTTATTAGCCAAACAGTCATAATTTTCATTGTTATCATATTTAATGTACAAATAAAAAGGATCTAGAAAATGGTTTCTAATGTGTTTTATCAATGTATTTCATTTTCCTTTCATGAAATTACTTTACTCCAGCATTTGCTGATATATATATACCCATATATATATATATATATATATTTTTGGGTTGAATGAGTGTTTACTTATTACAGGACAACATTAAAACCGCGAAATGAGAGGCCTTCTGTTCTTCGGTGCACGTTTAGACGAGGAGAAAGAGAAACCGAAGTTGACTAGACAAAACTATTCAATAATGGGAAGTGTCACCTTTTCATGTATTTGCTTCGTTGGTTGAGGTGGACGTAATAAAATATCGCTGTCCCCCACCACACCAATTCCTGTTGATGAAATTTTCATCATTATAAGTTATTGTTTGTTCTTATCTCCCGTGGTTTTCAACTTGTGGGCAAAAGTTTTAAGTTTAGAATCTGTTATGTAAATACATCGGATTTCCTCTTCTGGGCAAGCCTTTTTTTTTTTACTTTTTAAATCTATTTTTGGTTTATTTGACACCCCTTTGTTGAAACTTGATCACCATCTCCTGAATTATATTGGAGGGAGATAATTTGATCTCTGTAGGCTTGGATTCTAAAATGAGCCCGTGAAAGTTGGAGCTTGTAGAAATTGGGTGTTAAAGATAGCTCTTTTTATTTTTGGTTGGGAGTTGGAGGATATTGTATCTCTTGTTTTTGGTTTT
Source organism: Erythroxylum pedicellare (assembly GCA_027563575.1). Lineage (NCBI taxonomy): Eukaryota > Viridiplantae > Streptophyta > Magnoliopsida > Malpighiales > Erythroxylaceae > Erythroxylum > Erythroxylum pedicellare. The sequence goes on from JAOQMP010000008.1 coordinate 523,586, forward strand.
CCTTTAGAAATTTAGGAGTGGGTTTGTTTAATTTTCTGAAGGAAATGGGAGATGGGAAAAGGAAATTTTGATTTTCACCAATACTTGGAACTGGGTATTCGAGTTTTTTCTTTGTTGAGGAGGTTAAGGTGAATTTGGAGATGGTTAATTGTACTTTTGTTGGGAAATTTGGAGTGTAGTCATGGCATTTATGGAGGAGAGAGTTTCATAGAAGGAGAAGGTAAATCGGCAGTTGTTGATGTGATTTGAAATTAATTTTTGTCTGGTAATGTTTGGTTGAGTTTTCGGAGTTCACAAGAGACTTTTAACAAATTCTTACAGGATCACTTGTAGATTGTAAATTTAATATTCCCATCTCCCTACAGAGCAGTTAGGGAGAGTCTGCCTCTTTGTTCTTTTGTCAGCATCAGTTTCTTCCATATAACCACCTCCTTTTCTCTCGACCCCTTTGTGTTAATATAACTCGGAAGTCATAGCTTGTCTGAGAATCCCAGCACTAGAAGCCAAGTTTTGATTTTTAATCTGGGTTTTTGTTGTTTTTGATCATTGTTTGGGAAGATACGTTAGTTTGTCCGTGTCCATATTCAAGGTTCGACATTTCCCCGTCATTTTCTTTCTACCAGCTTCAAAGGGTTGAGGATAAAGGGCACTTACCACTGTTCCACTTGATCAAATAAAATGGAATAAGGGATTTCATGTGGAGCTAGCGAAATTAGGCCTGCTTTTGCTTGGTGAAATCATGAAATTCCTTAGCATCATGGGCAATTCTTTCGGTTGTTCAGCTTCTGGTGAGCGGTTAGTTTCGGCGGCACGAGATGGGGATTTTCAGGAAGCCAAGGCCTTATTGGAATACAATCCAAGGCTTGCGAGGTATTCAACCTTTGGTGTTCGAAACTCCCCTCTACATTACTCTGCAGCTCACGGTCACCATGAGGTATCAGGTTTCCGGTCGTGTTTTGCAAAATTTTCTTGTTAGATCGGTTGCATTCTGTGATTATAAGTTCTTCCACCTACTTAACTTTGGCGTTTGTGCTTTTACGTGTTTTTAGATTGTTTCTCTCCTGCTTGAATCTGGAGTTGATATGAATCTGAGGAATTACCGTGGTCAGGTAACATGGAAGTTCTTGGCTCATCTGGGTTCTGGGTTCTGGGTTCCGTTCTCTGTTCTATTTCTCTTACTCTTTATGGTTCGTTCTTTTCAAGTTAATTGTGAACGTTTTCTTTTTAAGGTTTGGTTACATTGTCAATATGTTTTGCATTCGATTACTTGCTGGGCCAATATTCAATCTCATTTTTGGAAATTTTATCAGAAATAGTTCAATTTCAAAAATTTCTTTTCGTTTCACAGACTGCATTGATGCAAGCTTGTCAATATGGTCACTGGGAAGTTGTTCTTACGCTGATGCTTTTTAATGCCAATGTAAGTGATTTATATTCAAGTCAACAATTTCCTATTCTGTTCTTGGAGTTGGTTTAGAGGTGTAGGGTCTGTGATTGTGACAAATGATTGGAATACTGGACTCCAGATTCACCGAGCAGATTATCTTAATGGGGGTACTGCACTTCACTTTGCTGCTTTGAATGGTCATGCCCGATGCATACGCCTCCTTCTAGCAGATTTTATACCTAGTATTCCTAGTTTCTGGAACAAATTGATGAAGAAATCAGAGAGTGATGAATCAATCTTGGAGTTTGATGACGAGTACTATCAAATCTCAAGTCATTTTGTACTCATATCATCATCACAGGATAATCACATTTTTCTGACTTCCTTTTCCATGCAATTGTTCTTTTTTCAACCAGAGTTCTCCGTGAGGTAATTAATAGACCTGCTGATGGAGGCATCACTGCTTTGCATATGGCGTCACTAAATGGGCATCTCGAGGCACTACAATTACTATTGGACTTGGGAGCTTCTGTTTTAAAGGTCACTATGGAAGATGGAACCACAATTGATCTAATTGGTATTGCCCAAATGTATCATGGTTGATTATTGTCCATTTTATAGTTGGCTTTAACAAAATCATCTACAGAATTGTTCATTTACATACCTATATCATATCTTTTGTTATTTATTGACAACATGGCTTGCGTGCAAGAATAAACACTTGATACAGTCAACAAAAGGGATATCTACAACATTATTTGTGAAAAGAAATTTTGAAGTCACAGTTCAACAATCTTATGAATCTTGAAGGCATTAATTAATTCATATTGAAATACAGATAAGGACGATAGTAATAACAACTTCAGGATAGTGTACGTCTGTTTGAAGCATTTGAGAGAATGTTTTGGTGTTCTTGAAGCAATTCTAGTTTCCTGCTTTCTGTTAAATGGGTTTTCAGTTTGTGTTTGCATAATATTATATTATGCTAATTAACTGATAAAATTGTGCATTACTAACTAAAACATGCTTCTCTTAATATTGTTAACATAATGAAGGAATGCTCTACCTAAAACCTCCCACTTTTCTAGTATGTCTCTTAGCATTCAATTGCATATTTGATTAAGTGGAATGCTGTTGTGACTTTGCAGGTGCTGGAAGCACTCCTCTTCACTATGCTGCATGTGGTGGAAATGCACAATGTTGTCAAGTATGTTTTCCACTAGTTAACAAGATCTAAGTCTCATCACCTTCTATAGATGCTGAAGTTTCCATGTCCTTGTTTTGTTTGTGGTTCAGATTTTGATAGCAAGGGGTGCCAGTCTGAGTGCTCAAAATGCAAACGGGTATGTTTCCAGATAAGCTTTTACTTTTGGATATCTGTTGTATACGCCTGCTTGAACTTTTCACTGCATTGTACGAGTAAATTTTCTTGGTATGGTGATTCAGTAAAGTAGTTGTGTTTCATTTATGCTTACATTGTTTTTCTCATGCTAAAGATTGGTCATATCAAAATGACAAATCAAACAGAACTGATGATTTTCAAGTGCTAGAACTTGGTTCTATGCATAATTCCATTCTGCCTTGATCTCTTGATAGAGTGGACTTAGTGAACCATAAAAAGGCATTGTAGAAAGGTTGTCAAGGTTAACATATCTGTCTTTAATTAAAAATTCTTGTGCTTTAGTCTTCCATATTGATTGAAGGTTGTTGACTTATATCCCTTTTACATCCTTCTTCTTCAACACAAGATGTACTCCCTTGATGGTTGCTCGCTCATGGAATAGAAGCGAACTGGAGGAAATTCTTAGCACACAAACTGAATTTGCTGGTGAACTGTATCCTTCACCTTTTCTGTCTCTTCCCCTGAAGAGCATTGTCAATGTTGCAAGGTAAATAAAGTTTAGATATTCCAATTGGTACTTAAGTTATTATATCTATGGATCCTCATGAGCCTTTTAAGTATAGTTAAATGCAGTTTCCTTTAACTCGTATAATCTATTTGTTTTGTGTGTTCCATTTGCTTTTCCACCATAATTGACTATCATTTCAATCTTTGTTTCTGAGTGTCTAGAGAATGTGGGTGGAGGAACAATGATTTGCAGCCTGTATGTGAGGATCCATGTGTTGTTTGTCTAGAAAGGAAGTGCACAGTTGCTGCACAAGGTAAATCACTTTCATGAGCTAATAAGTTCTAATTTTCCTTTATATTCTTTACATCTTTGTTACTTGTCACAACTTATGTGTTCAATCTGCTCGGGTAAGATATAGTTGCTTGAGGATATAATTAGGCATCTTTGTTATTCCTATAGTCTGATGTACAAAACATACAGTAACTGTCTTGGCCTCGCAACAAAAGAGTTGATGGTTTCAAGGTTCAGAGCACCTATTAAATGAGATATCTGTGTCTTCATAGTTACTGCTTGAATTATTGTCTGTTAAAATGATCTACATAGTCCCAGGATTATCGAACACCTCTGGGTATTCCATAAAACTTTTAGACTTGATGAAAGAATAAATTAGATCTGCAGGCAGGATAGTTTAACCGAAAGCAAAAGTAGAGTCTCCATCAACTTCCATTTTTCTAACTTATAACTTGAACTGGTGATCCTGTTGCTGTAGAGGCTGAAGCTGCTGCTTCTGGTAGAGTTTCAGTTGGATAACTTAAACGAACTGCTCACCCATATTTTCACCTCTACAATTCTTAACAATTTTGTGAATAACTGAATGTTCTGAACTTTACTCTGTATTTGTTGAGTAATGGTCTTTATCCTTGATGCTTACTACTAATATATTTGCATGTTCAGATGCTCCTTTTTTGCTTTCATCTGAAGTCCGACTAGCAGCATTATGGTATAATATATCTTCAATGTTGCAGGCTGTGGTCATGAATTCTGTACATGGTGTGCAATATATCTGTGCTCTGCAATATGCAACTCAGTTGTTGCTCAGGGTCCCCCTGGCTCAGTTGCTTGTCCGCTCTGCCGCCATGGCATAGTTTCGTTCATTAAACTACCAGAAACCAGGCCAGAAATAAAAGCAATTAGCCGAACAAGTTTGTCACTCTCATTTTGTGCATGTTCAGTTGATGAACCAGAACTTGCATCAATCACCACTCCACTCTGCAAGCCAGATATCCGCTGCACCAGAATGTCCCCACTTTCGTCATCATTCCGCTCTTTAAGCTGCCAGAAGTTCCCGTCTATGAACTTCAATGCTAGCCGTTGCATCGGAGCTCCAGACACGAATCCTTCATTAGTTCCATGCACCATTGATCGTAATCTACGCGAACATTTGGTCAGACATTCAAGATCAAGATACGCTCGGTCCACGTCTACTAACGAGCGCAGAAGATCTTGGATATCAATGCTCAATCAGTATGTAACTATAGGATCTGGTTGCTGACATTGAACGGAATCTCCATTTTCCAATTCTTTTGACTTGAAGAGAGAGCTATGTTGTTTACCATCCCTTTTTGTTCATAATCGGAAAAGGTACTTTTATGTATTCAATGTCCTTTCTGTTGTAAATAGGACATAGAATCATTGGAACATTCCCTTGGTGCTCAAAACATATTGTTGTTTGAGCACAAATCTTGTCTTTATACCTGTATAACCTCCAATGCCCCAAATTCCAATTAATTCTTTATTGTACTTATTGAGTTATTATGTCCAAGAGCCTAAACTGTATAAAGATGCATAGTTGATTAGTGGGTTTCACATCAATCCTCTTTCTTGGTCAAGTATCAAACATTGTGACCACACCTAAAGTGCAGTATCTTCTTATTTCGGTTTGAAATACGTTCCTAATGAAAATTTCAGTTTCCAAGTCGAGCTTTACTATTACTGAACATCTTTTTCATGGAGATCCCTGTACATATACACACTTCCTACTTTTTTATTGAACATCTCAATAAGGAGGCCAAGAACATCAGAGTTTGGCTCATGTAATATTAAACTTCTTGTGACACTTTCAAACATTTACATAGTCAGGTCGCTTTTGACTCTAAGTTTTTCACATAATCTTAATTCTAACATTTTGGAGTGAACAATTATAACCTTAACGTTAAAATTTAATTCTATCCTAACAAAAAATTCAATCGCCTCTACCAAATGCCAGATTAATGCTGATATGATATTTTAAAAAATTTTTGTAGTCTTTATGTCACGTTTTATTATTTTGTTGTTAAGTGTAGGACCTGCGCAACTAATTTAAACATGTAAACAAAATCATCCACCGGCTGTGTTTTGTTTACAAATCCCTCTGACCCTACCTCTTATTTTGTTTCTTCATTGATTCCAAACGCAGAATTTAATGGACTTTTGTGACAAATTACTTCGAGGTCTGATATGTAATTTTACCCTTACCAGTTGCTTGGCGGCAACAACATTGAATAAGCTGCTTAGAGGTGCAACGGGTAGCTGTTCGCATGCTAAGTCAGACTTATGACGTGTGCAACGCATAGCTGTTCGCATGCTAATTCATTTTGCCGTCTCAGAAGTAATTTTCACAAATTTATGATGTGTGAAACAACCAAGGAAGCTTGGGATATGCTGAAAGAATTATATCAAGGCAATGAAAGAACAAGAAGGATGCAAATCTTAAATCTCAATAGAGATTTTGGGACTTTGAGCATAAAAGAAAAGGAGACCATACAAGAATATTCTGATTGGTTGATAACTGTGGTGAACAAAATTCAACTGCTGGGAGAAGATTTACCTGATAGCAATATTGTATAGAAAATGCTTATAAGTTTACCTGAAAGATTTGAGTCTAAAATTTCATCTCTTGAAGACTCCAGAGATATCAGTACAATAACTTTACCAGAATTGATTAATGCTTTGCAGACTTAGGAGCAAAGAAGAGATATGAGAAAAGAGAGAAGTGAACAGACAGTTGAAGGAACTTATTTAGCTAAAGCTCCAAAGAAAAAAGAAAAAATTCCTCAATGTAACCATTGTAAGAAGCCTGGTCATGAAAAGGAATATTGTTGGTACAAAGGAAAGCCTCAATGTTATAACTGCAAAAGATTCGGTCATCTGTAAAAGAATTGTAGACTTAAAAAAGAAAAATATGCAAATTTGGTTGAAGTGGCTGAAGAAGAAACTCTTTTTTTAATTAGTTGAGAGAAGTGGTCAACAATGGTAAGATGATGAGAAAGTGTATCATACAGTGAAGAGTAAGATGATGAGAAAGTGCATCATACAGTGAAGAGAAGTGCTTCACAAATAAGAAATTTAGAGAGATGTGCTTCATAGAGTTTGAATTTTGTGCAACTTTGAATCAAGGGAGAATGTTGGAAAGATCGACTCAAAGTTAAAATTTGAAGTTTTTGTTTAAAGATAAGATATTTGTTAAAAGATAAAATTTTATCTATTAAGATAAAGTTATTATCTAGTTAGGATTTAAACTTTCGAATTTGATTTGTTTTATTTAGATATTAATTAAGTTTGTTATTTCATTTTCTATATATTTAAACTTTCATGTCAATGTAAAGTGAACTAATCAATAAAATTGTCTCTTGTATTATCTCTTTCTATTCTACTCTATTTTAGTTTGTTTATGGTTCTAAAATCCATCAATACACAATCCAATCTCCAGAACTTATAGAATGCAAATAGAAAGACATGTTCTCACTTTCATATTCTTCAGTTGTATTACAACAACATAGTTTCAAAATGGATATATAAAGGTATTCACCTTCCAAGTAAATCAATGACTTATAGGTAACCCATCATTTTACAATTTCTCTGCAAAATGTACATGCACTCGGTTCTTTTTTGTTTCTTTTTGTTTTTTCAGTTTAAAGGAAAAGAACTTGTTGGAAAATCCCTTAGGCTTGCAGATTCTTACGAAATAAATGATGAAAGACTAGGTCTTAGGCAAATTTGATTATGATATTTAGTGCTTGATTTTAAGAATCAGTTTAGAGATATTGATTTGATAGCTATCAAATAAATTAGATTTTATTTTATGCTGATTTAGATTAGATGTTATCTAATTTTTAAATTTTAGTTAGAAAAATAGTGTATAAATTGACAAGCTTTTATTCAATAAAAATTATGAGTCTTCTCCATACATATCTTTTCCTATAAAAAAACCAACAATTGGTATCAGAGCTCTTTTGATCTAAAGGGACCTTTAAACCTACAAACCTGTAACTCATAACTCATTCTATGCTTTCCCACACCACAAATTAAAAACCACATGTCAATGGATTCAGAATCATCGTTCACTGCCATTACTCTGCCAGTGTTTGATGGTAGAAATTATCTAAGTTTGGCTGTTCGAATGGAGGCCTTCCTTGAAGCAAATGACTTGTGGGAAGTTGTAGATGAAGACTACGACGTTCCAGACTTGTCTGTAAATCCAACGGCGGCTCAAATAAGAAACAGAGGAAATCCAAAGCAAAAGCTTGTTTGTTTTTAGGATTCAAATCAACAATTTTTTCCATAATCATGACGCTTAAGACGAGAAAAGAAATTTGGGATTTCTTAAAAGAGGAATATGTAGGGAATGAAAGAATTAAAGGAATGCAAATGCTCAACTTGATTAGAGAATTTGAGATACAAAAAATGAAGGAGTCAGAAACGATCAAGGAATACTCCAACAGACTCATTGCCATTGCCAATAACGTAAGATTTATTGGTTCTAATTTTAATGATTCTAGAATAGTTCAAAAAATTCTAGTAACCATCCCAGAAAGATTTGAGGCTATAATTTCATCACTCGAAAACTCAAAGGATTTGGCAAAAATCAGTTTGACAGAATTGTTAAGTGCATTACAGGCACAAGAACAAAGGAGACTCATAAGGCAAGAAGGTATCGTGGAAGGCACTTTTCCAATAAAGTCATAAAATAAAAAGAGAATCAATAACAACAATGCTCAGAGTTTTCCACTATATTCATATTGCAACAAAACAAATCATCCAGAACACAAGTGCTGGTGGAGGCCAGATGTAAGATGCAACAAGTGTGGACAACTAAGACATGTTGAAAGGATATATAAAGTGCAACAAAATGTGAGAGAAGCCAAACAAGCTGTAAATGATCAACTTGAGGAGGATGAATTATTTTGACATTAAGGCTCTGCAACTCTTAAGGCAAGGAGGAGTTTGTTGGAAAATCCCTTAGGTTTGTAGATTCTGACGAAATAAATGATCAAAGACTAGGTCTTAGGAAAATTTGATTATGATATTTAGTGCTTGATTTTAGAAATTAGTTTAGAGATATTTATTTGATAGTTATCAAATAAATTAGATTTTATTTTATGCTGATTTAGATTAGATGTTATCTGTTTTTGAATTTTAGTTAGAGAAAAATTGTATAAATTGATAAGATTCTATTCAATAAAAATTGAAAGTCTTCTCCATACATATATGTTCCTATAAAAAAACCAACAGAACTTAAAAGACATGTTCCATGTTCTTTGGGTTCACAGATCTATAAAGGACAATAACAATAATAGCACCATCACCTGGTAAAAGCAATTTCCAACTTTTTACCTTGAGGATAAGGTGCCAGTCAATGCGTGGGGTATTGATAGGCCTCTGAGTCACATCAAATATGTAAGAAGGATTAAGACTTGACAGTTGCTAGAAGTATATAATGACAGATGACAGTATTGTAGGAAGTTAGTTATTGTTAGTTTCAGTGCACAACTTAAAATAGTAACATTGTAATGATTGAGGGGTGGTTGAATTTGGCATTGTAAGGAGAGTGGGCCCTTTTTGAATTGGCTCTCATTTTTTCTCGTTATTTTTGTTGTTGTTCTTGTTCACCAAAGGTCTATTGTTTAGATTCTTAATACATTTTCTTGAAGTATTTCTTCCTTCAAATCCTCTATTATATTATTTCCCATTATTTTAGCTGTTTGGATAGTTAGGCTGTATTAGCATGCTGTATCAATTTGCAATATCTTTCAGAATGAATCTTTGGTTAAAAGGAATTCGCTGATTGCTGTGATTCATGATCCTACTGTGTAGTCTTTGGAGAACTCTTCAATTAAAGCTATAACATATTGCAATATCTCTTAAACTGATTCTCTGGTGAAAAACAATGATCAAAATGTGGATTTGTTGGAGAATTCACTAATACATGCTATAACAAAATTGAATACCGAATGCAATAACACTCAGTATGGATTGCTGGTGAATCATGATCATGATGGCAATCTAGACAAACCCCTGGAACCCCTATAACTAACTTAGTTGCCACAATCCAGAAATTCATGCATACCCCCTATACGTCATTCCCCTCCTTATATATCCCATCCTACCCCAATTACTAGGTGACACCTGTCCCATATTTGTAACTAACTCACGTGCTAGGATTCTCCAACTTCTTCTTACGCCTACTGTACTAATGGCCTTCTAGCTCTATCAATACTCCCCTCTAAAGCTCGCACCTTGTCCTCAAGGTGGAATGTTGGAAAGTGCTCTAAAATTGCAGCATATGATTCCCATGAATTTTCAAATGTAGGTAGATCGTGCCACTGAATCAATACTTCCTCGTTCCCATTAGCATCCTTTCGAACTCCTAACACCATTTCCGGTTGTAAGTCCAGCTCCTACTAGTCCGTTAGTTGCTTAGGCGCTGTATTTGCACAGGATTAGGAGCAGCCCTATTAAGTAATGACACATGGAAAACCGAGTGAACTCTACTATAAGCAGGCAATTCCAATCTATAAGCCACTGCTCCAATCTTTTCAATAATCACAAAGGGTCCATAGTATCTGAGTTTCTCATTCAACTTCCTTGCTAAAGACCGAAGTTTGTATGGTTAAATCTTCAGGTAAACCATTTCTCCCACCAAGTACTCCACTTCTCTTCGTTTCTTATCTACCTGGGTTTTAATCCGATTCTGAGCTCTCAAAAGATTGTCCCTCAATTCATTAATGACTCCATTCCGTTCCTTAAGAAGTTGGTCCACTTCTTCTACTGCTGATAACTCCCCTGCATAACCGAGCAAGGTGGGTGGGGGTCTTCCATATAACGCAAAAAATGGAAAAGTTGTTTTGGAACTATTATAGTTAGTGTTGAACCAGAATTCTACCCAACACAACTATTTAGTCCATTGTTTCGGCTTGCTTCCGGCGAAACAACGGAGATATGTTTCCAAGCATCTATTGGTGATCTCCATCTGTCCGTCGGTTTGGGGATGATAAGCTGAGCTAAACTTCAGTTGTGTGCCTGTTTGCTTAAATATTTCAGACCAGAATCTGCTCATAAATACCCTATCCCTATCTGATACTATTGAGGCCGGGAACCCATGTAGCTTCACTATTTCTCTAACGAAGAGGGCAACAATGTCAGGAGCAGAATAGGGATGGGCTAATGGCAAAAAATGAGCATATTTTGTCAGCCTGTCCACTACTACCATGATGGTATCCATTCCCTTACTCCTCAGTAGACCTCCAATAAAATCCATAGATATATCCTCCCATACTTGCGAAGGAACTGGTAACGGTTGTAGTAAGCCAGCAGGGGATAATGCTTGATACTTGTTGCGTTGACACACTTCACACGCCTCCACATACTTTTTAATGTTATTTTTCATTCCTTCCCAGAAAACCAGTCCCAACACTCGTTTATAGGTGTGTAAGAACCCCAAATGGCCTCCTATAGGTGAATCATGCAATTCTTTCAAAATAGTTGGTATCCGTCGAGAGGTTTTTGACAAAACTAGCCTCTTTTTATAATACAATCTGCCTCCCTTAATCGAAAATCACAGGTGTTCTTTGCTCCTACTTAACAAATCTTGCATGATGGTGTTAAGTTTCAGATCAGCCCGAATTTCTGCCTCCAAGTCATCTGAATCCACCATTTTCACTGTTGATATAGCAGCACATTCCATTTTACGCGATAAAGCTTCAGCCGCTAGGTTCTCCTTTCCCGTCTTGTATTGCACCTCAAAATCTTACCCCAATAGTTTTGTTGTCCACTTTTGTTGCTGTTCTCCCAACAACTGCTGATCTGCCAAATATTTCAAGCTTCTTTGATCGGTTCGGATGATGAAACGTCTTACCAACAAGTAGTGTCTCCATTTCTGGACTGCCATCACCACTGCCGTTAACTCCTTTTCATAAACAGACTTAGAGAGCGCTTGTGGAGGTAATGCCCAACTGAGATAAGCTAAGGGCCTTCCTTCTTGCATGAGTATTGCTCCTAGCCCCTTCCCGGATGCATCAGTCTCTATAATATACGGTTTAGAAAAATCAGGAACAACTAGAGTAGGGACGTTTACCATGGCCACCTTAAGTGATTCAAAAGCTTGTTGAGTCTCCAGATTACATTGATACCTTTCCTTCTTGAGTAGTTGAGTGAGAGGTTTGGCGATCTTGCCATAGTCCCGAACAAATCGTCGGTAATATCCCGTGAACCTCAAAAACCTTCGAACAGCTTTCACATCCTTAGGTATTGGCCAGTTTATAACCTCTTCAATTTTAGAGGGATCGGCTTCTACCTCCAGACCCGAGATCACATGCCCCAAGTATTTTAATTGCTCTTTGCCAAAATCGCATTTCTTCTCATTGACATACAACATATGACTCCGGAGAATCAACAAGACAACCCTTAAATCTTCCAAATGTTGCTCAAAATCTGGACTGTATATAAGAATATCATACAAATAAACTAGAACGGACTTGCGTAGATGGGAACGGAACACCTCATTCATCAATGATTGAAAGGTGGAGGGTGCGTTAGACAATCCGAAAGGCATCACCAGCCATTCATAATGACCTTCGTGTGTTCGGAAGGCCGTTTTGTGTATATCCTCTTCTCGGACTTTAATTTGGTGGTAGCCACTCTTGAGGTCTAGCTTCGAAAACACCTTGGCCCCTCCCAATTCATCCAATAACTCATCAATTGTAGGTATTGAGAATTTATCCGCTATAGTCACCCTATTCAACGCCCTAAAATCTACACAAAATCTCCATCCTCCATCTTTTTTCCTTACTAAAATCACTGGGTTGGAAAAGGGACTCACACTTGGTCGTATAACTCCAGCAGCAAGTAATTCTCCCACTATATTTTCTATTTCATTTTTCTGATAATGGGGATATCTATAGGGTCTTATCGTGGGTATTTCAGCTCCTGGTTTTAGGGTGATTGCATGGTCGTAACTCCTTTGAGGAGGCAGCCCTATGGGTGGGGATAACACATCAGTAAATTCGGCCAACAATTGCTGGAGTTGCACTGTCCCCTTCATGGCTGTCTCTTGCGGTTCCATTTTTGTCACGCTGACTAGATAGCCTTCTCCTCCTTCTCCCACTAATTTGTAAAGCGATTTTAATGTAGCCATAAACTTCATCAATGCTGGTTCTCCCTTCAAACTGAACCATTTATCTCCTTCCCTCCATTTCAGCGTTAACTCCTTAAAATTAGCTTGTGTATCACCCAACCCTTCAAGCCAATCCAACCCCAACACAACGTCCACTCCACCCAAAGCAAACAAAAAGAAGTCCTCTTTTATATTTACCCCTTGTAGCTTTTTACAAACCACTTTTTCTCTAATTTTATGTCCATTTCCCACTTGTACTAAGAAGGCTGGAGTGTCTAAAATGTGTAGGGACGACTCCTCCACTAAAGACTTTGAGATAAAGTTATTAGAGGCCCCACAAGCCACTAATATTACCACCCTTCTTCCATTCAAGTTCCCCCATACTTTAAATGATCTCTTCGTAGTTATCACACTCATCATATTCAACTGCAATGGTTTACATTCACAGTCATTAACTTCTGCATCCACAAACACGTCCTCTAGGGGCTCATTCTCTCCTTCATCCTCCACGATATATACTTGAAAGTGTTTGTTTTTACAAACGTGATTGGGGCTGAATCTTTCATCGCAATAAAAACACAACCCCTTCTCATACCTCTCCTCAAGTATTTCGGGTGGGAGTTGCTGGAAATTGCGTCTCCTAGCTCCTCCAGTCCCGTCTCTCTGGGGTAAGGTAGGTTTGGAGCTGTTGCACTCCTTTTCATCTCCATCGCTGCTGGGGGTCTAGGTCAGAAGTCCATTGTGGTGGATCGGTGGAACTGAGCTAGCTTGTTGAGGATCTGTCGCGGTACGGGACTCGTGCTGCCTTGCTTCACAATTAAATTCCTCTCCTCCACCAATAGTGCCATGTCCATCACCTCACTCACAGACCCAGCATGGTGCAACTTAAGTTCAGTCCTGATTTCCATCTTTAATCCATTCAAGAACAACCCAGTGAGAATTTCTTCATCAATGTGTCGCAATGGCCCGGTTAACAACTCAAAGTTTTCTCGGTACTCCATCACAGTCGAATCTTGTTGCAGTCCAAACAAAAGCTCGTATGGGTTCTTAACTAATGTTGGCTAAAAACGCTTAAGCACAGCTGATTTAAACTCCTTCCAATCAGTTGTTGCGTTTCGCTCCTCCCACTAGTTGAACCACACCAGTGCCTTACCATCCATCGCCACTACCACTGCATCCTTTTTATCACGGTCGATAACCCCATTAAACTGAAAATATCTTTCTATTCTATTCAACCAGCCATATGCGTCCTCTCCACAGAAAATCGGAATCTCTAACCTTCTTGCTCTCTCCTCATAAACTCTCCCTTCCTCTCTCGCTTCAAACCTCCCCCCTCAAATTTCATATTACTTCCCTGCCTCATTTCTGCCGACCCCCCCACTCCATTTCCTTCGATTTCCTCAGTAATCTCCATTCCCGATTTTTCCTTAGAGGACTCTGCTACTTTTTCTTTGATATGTTGCATCATTTCCAACAATGCTTCTTCCAGTCGGCGTGTCTTCTCATCATTTCTTTCCAACATCTCAGGTAGGTTTGTTACACTCCTCTCTATCAAGTCAAATTTCTCCATTCTTCTAGTCACTACCATCCACTTCCGAAATGAATTCAATCTAATGGCACCAAGAACGTGCTCTGATACCAATTGATAGAACCCACCCAAATATTACTGTATTATTGGAATAAATGAATCAGATGGATCCAACAAACTCATCGATTCAGTATGATGTATTGATATTCAGTAGAAATAAGCCAATACAACTGAAATACAAATCAGCCTATATGA
>JAOQMP010000008.1:571688-581936 GCA_027563575.1 Erythroxylum pedicellare
GTTTCGCGTATAAGAATAAGTATTACGAGGGTATAATTGATGCTTTCTTGATTTGCTTGATGAAGTTGGGGAGATTAGCAACTAAGTAGTCCGGTAATGGTTGATTACAGAGTAGAAGTGGTAATCTTTTCATTTTTCATGACATCCCTTTTCATTTTCCTGTTATGCTTCTGAGATAGGAACTGAATTATCTGATACTTGGCTTTCTCCAGCAATCAATTATTGGTAAGAAGTTACATTACCGGCCATGGCTCCTAAACCTTTAGACTATGAATCGTTGAATAAAAATTTGAAAAAGGTCCAATATGCTGTTAGAGGAGAGCTATACCTTCGAGCTTCTGAGCTTCAGAAGGAAGGGAAAAAGGTACATACTTTACTTTCCCTGCGTTTTCAATGCATCAATACATATCATTGTATGTTTCTCGAAGAATTAGTTGGATCTATTGTTTGGAAGCATTTCTAATGTTATATTAGTTCTTTTGTTAGTTCTATATGGGTCTTCTCTTAAGAGCACCAGATAGTTTCAACAGAATAATTCTTTCTGGTCGACTCTGCTGTTGGAGTTGGAGTTATCATTTGTTTTTCTTTGTTTTGTGATGCTTCAATTGTTTTACTGGGATGCTTCCTAGATGTCTTTCTAGTGCTCACACGCGTTACTTGTTCTGTTGTTCCTCATTTTTCTGGTGTGTATTGATTGATTGAGTTCTTTTTGGAATTGATGTATGTGCTGCTTTTGCTAATTGTATTTGAGTTTCTTACTTGATTTTAATAGGTTTGTTGCATTACACTATATTTTTAGCACCATGTCTTATCTGCCCATGCAACTACTTCAATTGTTCTAATAGTTACAAGTGCTATCAGAAAATAATACATTATACCTTGGCAGAAGGTGATTTCAAAGATTTGTAGCATATCATTTTGTGGAATTTGTAGATAGTTGCCTATTATCTGAAGCTAGCCAATCGATGAATATTCTAACATTTGGTGTCATCCCAAATTGAAAACTTTTATTTCTTTAAGAAACATGTATTCCATTATCATGTTTAGTGTGATTATGTGTTTCCAACTCTTCAAATTTTTGCTGATAGATTATTTTCACAAATGTTGGCAATCCTCATGCTCTAGGTCAGAAGCCGTTGACGTTTCCCCGTCAGGTATTGATGCAGCAGAATATTCTATATTTCTAAACATATAAGTAGAACATGTACTCCATGATAATCAGTATCGCGTTAATGCATAATTGGCTATGTAATCTGGTCTGAAACAAGGAATGTTTGTTCACAGGTTGTTGCTCTCTGCCAAGCTTCATTTCTCCTAGATGATTCTAATGTAGGACTGCTATTCCCTGCAGACGCAATTGCAAGGGCTAAACATTATCTTGCAATGACCTCTGGAGGTCTAGGTATTCTTTTTCTGGCTCACATTTTGCATACTATTTCAAAAAAAAAAAATTGCTTCAAGCTATCTGAAATCATACTTCAAAAGAACCATGGGGTATCATTGTCTTGTGTTTATTTTCATGTTGTGACAAATATTCTAGCCTGTCCCACCATCTCAGTTTATTAATAGCCTGGTCTTTATTGATTAATCAAAACTGATATTTTCCAAATGGTTGTTATTAATTAATATCAGCTTGTTCTTAATTTTGCCCTCATCTTACATTTACGGGCCTGAATATGTTCTGTGGATTCAAGCTTGTAATGCTTGACTAAAGCAAATCACATTGATAACTGGTTACGTAACTGTAATCTTTCTATCACATGTAGGTGCTTACGCTACTGACTCAAGAGGTCTTCCAGGAATCAGAAAGGAGGTAGCAGAGTTCATTGGAAGGCGTGATGGATATCCCAGGTGATAATGCAAATTTGCTCCATGTTCTTTTTTCTATCCGTCTCTATTACTCCCATCCCAGGAAAACAAAAAAACTATAAAAGCTTTGGTAAGAGAATTTGTTATTAGCCCTGGAGCCAAGTCTCAAACTGAAACATTTCGTGATTTATGTACAGTGATCCAGAACTCATTTTTCTCACTGGTGGCACCAGCAAAGGTGTGATGCAGTTCTTAAATACAATTATCCGTGGTGCACGGGATGGGGTAATATACTTATGTACAATGGATGAAAATTTGTAACTCATAAAAGTCTTGTTTTCCTCAGCTATAGAACATAGGTTTCTTTCAATCATGAATGGACATGTTGCTTTTTCTGCTTCATCCTTTTCTTGCCATTTATCTAATCCTGTTTCACCATTTTCTGATATTTCTCCTAAAAATAGTTTGCATATTGCAGATTCTGGTTCAAGTTCCTCAATATCCACTTTACTCTGCTACTATATCTCTATTTGGTGGTTCTCTTGTCCCTTATTTCCTGGAAGAGACGGCAAATTGGAGTCTTGATGTCAATGATCTCAGGCAGTCAGTTGCAGAAGCTCACTCCAAAGGAATTACTGTGAGTACGCATTGACAATTACTTGTTTATGCTTTCAATGTGTAGAGGCATAGGAGTATGTTCCAACCATAATGTCAAACTTTGGAAAACAAGTGAATGGATCAATATGAACGAGCTGATTTCTTCACTTGTACTATTGAGATTTCAGTTCTTAATATCATTGGCTGTTCTTGAGCATTTACCTCTGAAATCAATTCATTACCAATCTTGGTGGTCTTCCCTATCTAATGAATGGGGAGTCCATTTGAAACCTTTGCCCTGCAACCATCCCCAAATATTTGTTTCAACAAAAATTATTCAAGAGTAGATTGATACAATAGAAACCTCTAGTTAATTGGCCGCCTATTCCCAAAAGTACATAACATAGTCCGTTTGAGGAATTGACAATGAATATCTTTTTATATCCTTCTGTTTGCATACTATATTGTGACATCCAAGTTTCTTTTCGTGTGCGCTTTGAAAACTGTTATCCTGACTACAAGTGTCATATGATGCTCACCACCACCAAGTAAATATCTATTGTCTTGTAACATGACCAGGTAAGAGCTATGGTGATTATTAACCCTGGAAACCCCACTGGTCAGTGCCTCAGTGAAGTTAACCTGAAAGAAATAATACACTTCTGTTACCAAGAGAACTTGGTGCTTCTTGGAGATGAAGTTTACCAACAGAACATATATCAGGATGAGCGGCCCTTTGTTAGTGCTAGAAAGGTACTTTTTGGCTGCTATATCTTAATATTCTTTTGTAGGAGTTTCAACTGGCGTAAACACTTTATTTGCAACTTCTGAAGGTTTTGATGGACTTGGGGCCACCGATAAGCAAGGAAATCCAGCTTGTTTCTTTCCACACTGTTTCCAAAGGATATTGGGGTGAATGTGGGCAGCGTGGAGGGTACTTTGAGATGACTAACATCCCTCCACAGGTTTGCTTCCTTATATTTCTTGAGTAATACGCCAGGCAATGTCATGCAAACATCATTGATGCATTCTTTGGAATATAATCTAAATCCAATAAAGTACAGAATAAGTTAAACGAGACCGAGTATCATATTTTTAATATTAAGGTTTTGTTATCTAGATTTTGTTCTATAAGGTCATGCTTGAAGAAGATTGCACTGCTTTAGTCAATCATATAAAGCAGATTTAGGTTATTTTCCTTGTTTGTTATCCTTTTGAACAAACATAGTTGTCTCAAAGCCTATATTCACAATTGGTACATGTTAGTGATCCTTAGAGTCAAATAGCAATTGATTTGTAGCCTCCAATTTATTGTTGTTCATTACTTATTGATGCTGCAGACAGTTGACAAGATTTATACAGTTGCAGCAATATCACACAGTGCAAATGTTGCTGCTCAGATATTTGTAAGTTGGATGTGAATGTTTATGTAGTCCATCTGTAACTTTCTCCAGTCTTCTCTCTGTTCAAATTATCACTGCTTAAAGTTACCTATTTCTGTTTACAGATAGGACTAATGGTTAACCCGCCCAAACCTGGAGATGTTTCATATGAGCAGTACGTTAGGGAAAGGTACACATGCTGAGATTTTAATCATTTGGAGCTTCTTTTCATGCTAATCATATTGTTTTTCTGAAAATTTTCAACACGGATATCAGTTCGGAGGAAAATTTCTTCAACAGAGAAAAATTTCTGTCCCAATCTCTGTAATAAGAATGAAAGAGTCAAGTGAAATCGCTATGTTTAATTGTGTATAGGTGTGTTATTTTCCTTTTCACCCCAAGGATGTGACCATATGAGTGACTAACAACTTACATGAACGTCAAAACTTGCAGCAAAGATATCCTTGAATCATTGAGGAGAAGAGCAAGGATTATGACTGACGGATTCAACAGCTGCAGAAATGTGGTTTGCAATTTTACAGAGGGCAAGTTAATTTGCTGTTAAATGTATTATTCTCTTGCTTTTCATGGACTAAATTAATCTTATAGTTGATGGCGCTTCTACTGACATAATGAATTGTTATCAGGTGCCATGTATTCTTTTCCTCAAATCTGGTTGCCACCCCTCGCAATAGAGGCTGCCAAAAGGGCTGGAAAAGTTCCTGATGTATTTTATTGTCTCAAGCTTTTGGAAGCCACTGGCATATCCACAGTCCCAGGTTCAGGATTCGGACAGAAAGAAGGGTAGAGGCTTCTAACTTTTTTCCTCCTATAATCACTTGGATTAATAAAAGGCTTTCTCTGGAGCAACATTTAGAAAAAAAGATTGAAACTTTGCCCAATGGAATTTTTCTTAACTGTAGTTGGCACGCAATGATCTCGTAGCATTCCTTGGCTTCAAGTGTTACAATCTTACCCAGAAGTTTGCATTTGACATCAATAGGATTCTATATCCTTTTTATCTTTATGTTTTTAAGAAAGAATTTTATATTCTGCTTTTGTCTTCTGCACTTACCTTTTACAAATGCCATCAATGAGTTGTCTCCTCTCCTGTCCTGTCCTGTCCTTACAGGGTCTTTCACTTGAGAACAACTATTTTACCAGCTGAGGAAGACATACCAACAATCATGCTCAGTTTCAAGAAGTTCAACGACAAGTTCATGGAACAATATGGCGACTACAGGGGTTATTCAAAGATGTAAATTTATGCTTTACATGACTTATATCATAATCAGCCATTTGACGTATGCTTCTTGAATTATATTTGTTAAGTGATGCACCTTTCTGCATAGCTGTTTTTGCAACATCTTCAGTTACTGCTAACTTTTTTCACATAGCTAGGAAATTAGCAGGCACTTGCCACTGGAGTCCAGATCAAGACCAAGAATCGTGCAAGTTCCGTCCAATTTAGCAAACCTTGCTTACATTCCAATTACATCCCGAAGACTGCAGGCTCCCAATTGCAAGCCAGATATGCAGGTTTGGATGTTTGTCATACAAGTCTGCAACGTAATTCTTAGCCACAGAAAAGTGAAAAACGCTGTAACAAACCAATCCACAAAAGTTGCAACGACAATTTGTGCTTGTAGATTTTAGAGACAAGGCCAAAACATGCATGTTTCAAAATGACCAATTACATTCTGGAATCTGATTGAGCCTACTTGTACGATGATACAAATGCAAGAGCAACATCGCCATCAAGGAAGTGTGATCCCTTAGACACGGCACTAACAAGAAACTAATGAATCAGGGAAAGAACGTAATGAATTATTCAAATAAGAGAACTTAATACTGGAAATGCTAAAAGTTTGAGGATTCATCTCTTCAAATGCCTTTAGTCATCATACAAAGAATAAGAAAGGCAAAATCTACTGCTGGATTTATCATTCCTTACAGTTAAAAGAGATAGCTGAGATCATTACAGGAAGGAACAAATACGCCATTTACATACACCATACCAAGTCAAGGAGCACTGTTGATGATCCCTGGACCCAAAAGTTAAGCTTCCACTTAGTTTAAGAGAATTCACTTGTGTTACGTTTGAACCAGCTTATGTCACAACACTAACTAGTGTGCAAAACCAGAACAGTAACAAAACACAACATTTCTTTAGATTTTGTTATATTTGAAGCAATTTAACATGAAATGCTTTCACTATTAATTCTTTTATAAATAGTTTTGCGTTCAGCCAATCTCATTCCCGATCGTACCAATTCCTTATTTCAATAGCATTGGAAGTAAAGATGGTCTCTATTTTCATCAGTATTCAAGTCTAGCATACAAATAAAAGAATTTATAATATAATTTGAAGTAAGGGACTTGTCTTTTGTGAATATTCTGTTACTAATAACTACATCAAAAAGGAGTATTTAAGAAGATCATAGCTTTATCAGATTTATGTGACGTCATGAAAAGAGTGTTTCACATATCCTCCTACAAATTTTCTTTTCAACGGTGCAATTATCTTTTGTTATTAATTGACAAACTGACAATTGTTGCTTATTATTTATTTTGTTTTTCATCTGATATATAATTCCATTTTGAAGACTTCATAGCCATTCTTCATCATCCACCAGCAACCTTTTTTGACCCCAAAAAAATTGATTTCGTTGATCCTCACTCATGCACTGGACTGAGCCCCTTTGCACGAGGTTCTATCAATAACCTACAAAGCTAGCTTACACCGACTTTTCTTCATTCTAGAATCCGTGGTTATTGCCTTTGGAATATGTACGGGTTGGTATCGATAATTTGGCACTTTTTATTTATGAAGATTAGATACACTCCTTAAGGTTTTGATTTTATTTAAAACGCAAACTAAAATTAGCTACACAGTAGTTTAAGAATCATATTTATTGAGTCATATCGATCCAAAACTATAAAATTTGCATTTAAATCAATAAATTCTTCACTTGATTATCGTTTTTTTTTTTCATTTGATATATTATAATTTAAAGTCCATTGTGGTAAATTTTGCCAAATTCATTATTTGTTGAGAGTCTAGAACTTTTGGTTTAAGGAACTACTTATAAATCCAACAAAAAGAAGAAGGATTTATTTATTTTTCTTTTTATTATTTTCTTATTTTAGTGATAATTGGTATTATATTATCTTGAATACTTAAACTGATTTTTCAACAAAATAAGAATTAATAATGACGAGAAAGAAGCAATATATGGAAAAAAAAAAAAAAAAGATATGAATGAAAAGAGTTGTCAACTGCTTATTCCATATAGTTTTAAGAACTCGATCAACATAACATACAAGTTCAGAAGGAAAATTTCATATTTTCCAATACCCCTTTTTATTCAATTTGCTCCCCTGGAATTTTAGACCCTGCAAGATTCAAGAAAAATAATAAGTAATTATCAAACCGAAAGCTGACGTAGGGAATTTAATGATGAGAGGTTTACTGGTTATAATCAATTTGAATTTTGCCAGCGTTTGTGTCAGCAATCTGAGAGAAGGCTTGCTGAGAGAGATCGAGGGTAGCTTGACAACCAGGAGATGGGCATCGATCAACAATCTTTACTGTGACACTGCCCCCCTTACACGGCTGAGGAACGCCTTGGTTTGTCCCGCCTGTGCAGCTAACTCTGTACATTTTGCCACATGCTGCTCCATTGTTCCACAGTGCGTCGCTTGCAGCTGCTATCATCACACCTTGATCTTGGAATCCATAGCAAGCGGATGCTATTACAATGAGCACACACCAAATAAAGATCGTTAGTTAGCTACTTGATTTCCTGGCAACTGTTAATGCATGTCTGCTAAGATCAGGAGGCAATTTTCTTAAAGGTTTAAGGATTATTATCGTATTAAGAATTGATACTCACGAACATAAACTGTATAGAAAGTGGCAGTTCCTGCAATGGCAGATGCCATTGGAACGAGGCTTATCATGACAAGCCCCAGGAAGACCAATCCACGCGTTGCCATTGTCATCTCTCCTATATTTCAGTAATTGTGATGTAAAACTCAAGCACAACGATAGACACAACGTTAATAGCTTGTCAGTGCATGGTCTTAATGTTCCCTATTTATAGAACACCTAGTGCTGTTGGCAGTCCTAACACGCATTCTGCGTAGAGAAACTGTGACTTTTATGCAGAATACAAGTTCATCGATGTCCCTTTCTTCTACTTATTTTCTGGTCCAATACGGTACTATTACTTTTCTGCTGTGGAATGATCCGATCAATCAAGTTTTTCCAGAAAAAAACTTCATGGCCTAATTTAAACGACTCGAAAATAAAATTCTAATGAGTTCTCTAAAATTCTGCCATCGTCCATCTAGTCTTCAGTCCTTTACATGACTGCCTAGTTAAATTAAGATAACTTCCTGATTTGATATTTACCATTGTCTTTTCGTCTGATCTCTTGAGGTGGGGTGATAATGGATCGAAGAAACTACCGTTGCCAAGTCCAAAGTATGAACTTTCAACTCATCTGTTCCGCAAATTACGTTCATTAATGTATTAAAGAATCATAAATGTAGGAAGACAAATACACAAAAAGTCAAAATCCATATCCAAATAAATGTCACAGCCACAAAATCTTCGCTAGGCTGCTTGACTTTTGGCAGACAAGTGTTAAACGAACCAAACTGCACATGCAGCTACATACGAAATCTGATACCTATGGAAATTAAAGTCACTTGCGTGCATGGTATAATCAACAAGAATATACTCGATTTCTCAATTTCTCTGTCAGTAAAACAAAATCCTAGACTTGGTTTTTGAGATTCGTAAGAATTGATTAATTTCAATACAATGCAAGTAAATTGGATTTCATATACTGTTATCCAAATTAAAATATGATATTAATGTGGGGACTTACACATGATTGGGCTTTTACAATATGGCTTTCATTTGCCTTTTGGGTCGGACTGTGGAGTCCGTATCATTAAACAAACAGGCCCCCAATCCAAGCTTCTGCCTATCAAAGATGGATCGAAGACCCATATGGTTTATTGGTTATAAATGCATAATGCCAAAATCTTAAATAATGCTATATAATATTTATTTTAAAATAAGATTGAAAAAATACATTATTTTTATTCATTAAAAAGTTAAATTTAATTAAAATTTGTTAAATAAAAACTTAATTTCATTAATTAACCAACTAATTTTTTATAATATATTAAAGTCGAATAATTATATATTATATTGCACTCAAATTGGCTTGGGAAATTAATCAGTGGTCAAAGGTTGATGAGAAAATCTCGTACGACAAATCTATACCGACCTGGTTTTTGGATCCGAAGCCCCTGATTAACCCTTAATAGTATCTAATAACATCACTCGCTTCCTAGACAATCCCTCGAAGTCCCAACTCCATCTCCAAATTTATCCATCTATCTGCAAAAGCTCCGCCCTTTTCTTATCCATAGTTGCCAATTCACATATAGATCCAATCCAACGTTGTATCTGCTTTCTGGGTCGTTGAGAATCAATTGTCTCTCTAATTTAACCATGCCTTCTTTTCACGATCAACACCGCCACCACCAACACCACCCACCGCCTAAACCCAACCAAAAGTTCCTGTCTTTAATACTAAAGACGGTGATAATGACTTTTATAACGACCCTTTTCTTCCTATTCCTCGGTGTTGCCGCTATCCTTCTCCTACTAGCCACCGCCGTCGTCCACCGCCACTCCAGCCCCGCAAATTCTAATACCGGGTGTTTTCTGAAGGACTTGAAGAAACTCCCACAATTCAGGTTTCCCAAACGAACATCTGACGTTGAATGTGTTGTTTGTTTGGAAGGGATTAGGCAAGGTCAATGGTGTAGGAAACTGTTGGGTTGTGGTCACGTTTTTCATCGGAAATGTGTGGATACGTGGCTCGTAAAGGTGCCTGCTTGCCCCGTTTGTAGAACACGAGTTCGGTTGGATGTTGGGAATCAGCCAGAGGATAGGTCTTTCTGGAGTTCCTGATGGAGGAATGAGTTGAGTGTTTGGTAAATTTTGTAAGTTTTTTTTCTTGAGTTTTTGTATCAATTGTGGAAGATTAGAGTTTTGGTTATTGAATGAATGGTTCTTTCAAGTCTTTGATGGAATTGAAGAATGATTGCCGTTGTTGATACTTGTTGATCTTTACCTGGGTTCATGGATGTGAATTTAGGACTTTATCTGTTTAATTTATGATTGATAACACCAGGAGCGATGAATAGAAACATATATTTTTAGCAGTTTTTATTGTTTGTGATTTTATTTGTGCGGTTGAAATCAAACTGAGATTTCAGGTTTCGACCGGAGACAACAAATTGCTTAATGTGTTGGAGGTTCAATTGTTATATTTCTGTTTCTGTTTAGAGTCGTTTGTCGCAATTGTCAACCAAAAGGAATGTTGATTTAGACATCTGAACTGTTGGGAAAAAACCAGAATGTTGTTATCTT
>JAOQMP010000008.1:601164-629227 GCA_027563575.1 Erythroxylum pedicellare
CCCATTTTACCCTTCATTTACCTTGTCCTTCCCATTTTGCCCCTTCTTTCATCTAATCCATCTACTAACTCCTTTAAACTAACTTACTTCTAACCTTCCCATATTAATTCTAACTTAATTCAAATCCTTCCATCAATTTCCAATCTCTATTTATGCCACTAAATTAATGACTACGTTCCAAAAATAATCCAAAAAATAGAATAATCAACCAAAAGCTAAATAACAAATCACAAAAATTCAGGGTGTAACAAAACAAATAACATAATAGAAAATAAAATCTTATACTAAGATGAAAGCAAACAAAAGATAATATTAAAATTGAAATAAAATTAAAACTAACTCATGGGTTGCCTCCCATACAACGCTTCTTTAACATCAATAGCTCGATGTAACCTACATGTTCCCGTCATTTAAGGGTCTATAATCAATGGCTTGCTTCCACCTTTGTCTCTATAAAGTAGTTTTGTATCTTGTAAGCAAGCCACCTATTACAAGATAATCACAAGGGCACAATTGATTAGATTAATAAAACCAATAGACTCCATTAATGCCCTTTTTAATGAAAAACTATTGAAAATGTAAGGAATAACAAAACTCCATGTATCATCGGCTAGTTCAAAAAGTTTGTACTTGATGAAGTGGGAACCCTCTGTACTTAAGGTCATTATCAACAACTTATTAGTAGTTTCCTTACTTGGTTCCTCCACGCGTTCTTACTCAATCACCTCTGTTCACTCTTCTTCTTGGACAAAGGCATCTGGTTCATCTTCTTCAGTTATCTTCTTCCACTCCTCTACTTTCTCTTCTTGGATGGATTTTTCTTTATTTTCTACTCTAGGATGCTCTTCTTGTAAAGTCACCATAATCATAAAGCCAAACCTTGCCTTTTCTTCTCTCTCAAATTCACATCACTCAGGTTTCATGTCAATGAGGAGTTATATTAATTTATTTGTAATACTTGCTTCCTCTTTCTCTTCTTTTTCTTATAGCTCATCTTCATTACTAAGGGTGATTGCCATACTAAATTTGTTAGGATCTTTTTCATCAGGACTAGGAAAACTTCCTAATTGTTTATTGGATAATATCTCTATTAGTTGATTGATTTGATTCACCATGTTCTGTATACGATCCTCTCTTTCCTATTGCCTCATGTTTGAATCTTGAATAAACTCGGACATCATATTTTTCAAAACAGCAGTTACCTTCTTGTCATCTTGAAATGTATCTTCATTAATGGAATCAACTATTGTCTCTTCTTCACTCTAAGATAGTTGGAAACTCAAATTAAACTCATTATATGTAGGTGAAGAAAATCTCTTATCAAATTCATGTTGACTAGCTACTCTCTTGATAAGCATTCCATTAGTCAATTTGTAATACTTTCTTTTTATTCCAGAAGCTCTTTTTGAAATGTTCCTCCATTTATGAAGCCAACCCTTTTCTTTCCTTCACTCTCGAATTTGTTTTGATCAACTTTCATTTCAGTTATAACTTTCATTAATTTATCTTCTAGAGTTGGCTCGTTAATTAAAGGTGTTTGGTTTTGTAAGTATTAAGCTAAAGCATGATTATTCCATCCATAGGCACAAAATTTGCTCCATTATAAATTGTCGTTGTTCCTGTATATTGCACCATAAGGTTGATAGCACACATTTGGTTGCTCCCTTATATGTGTTGGTGCTCGACATTCATGATTGTAGTGATAACTCCCTGCAATATCGTGACATGACTTAAACATCAGCTATGCTTCTAAAATATGCAAGAACGCCACCTCTTTCCAATACAATGATGTCATAGTTTGCAAAGACATATTCCCACTCTTATAAAAGTATTGTCCACTCTATCCTTCCATTGTGAACTGTGGCTTTGACAATGAACTGTAATTTCTAAAATAAACTACAAATTAAATATCAAGTAAAGAAATGTAAAAAATAATTAAACTAATAAGCCAAAAATACAATAAGATAAAATAAAATAAAAGAAAATAAAAACACAGATAAAATAAAATGAATAGAGTAATAGCGTTCAGGTTTTTCTAATATTAAAATCCCTATATTAGATTTGACCCTAATTCGGAAGATTTATGTCATCCTATCTCTAAGGTTAATTAACTCCTAATTATGATAGATCTATTCGCACTAGGATTTCTCAATCTTTATATATGAAATCATATTATGATTTAATATTTTCGGGTTATTAGCACATAAATAAAACACATAATCAGATTGCAATATATTAAATAACCAATTGCATTAATAAAAGATTCAAATCATATCAAAGTATTTACATAAGGTTCATTTAACCTAAATACTAACTAGATATTTAGCTACATATTATCGAACACGAAATCAATCATAATTAAAAGAAAAGTAAATAGAAAACAAAGAGTCATAATTCTAAATCTCCCTAAATATCTTCTATTGAATGTTTTTGCAATGTAAAGGCTTGATATTATATTCCGATGAATCTTTTGATGAAAGTTTCGTATTTCCCACTTATCTGGAGCAAAATTGTCTCTTTTGGACATTCTCCACATCTGGAAATTGCCTCCCAAAATCTTTTCCATTTTTATCTTCCTAAAAACGTTTTTTTATCATGAAATTTAAGGTTTTGGGGAGATGCACAATCGCTTGCATGGCTGTGCATCTAACTATGCATAATCAGAATTGTTTGAAAATTGCGAAAGTGCACAGGCTGATGCATATCCTCGTATTCCTTTAGGATTTTAACCTTGACATCTTCATATTTAGGCTATGGTGTCTTCACAAAAATTGTAGCTCCAGTTTTAATATTTCCAAAGGATCCCTTTTTTTTTCATAAAAACAATCACTATAATGAAAGTTGTGGGCCAAAAACCAGGGAAAGGTGAGATTAGGTTGAGATAAACTTCATATTTCATTCTCATCCTTTTTAGCCCCTCAAAACAACACTTTTAGGCCTTGATTTATGCATAGAAATTATGGGTTAGGATGTTGCTTGAATTTGAGCTTTTGAATCACTTTATTTGAATCTCATAAGCTTCAGATATGTCTATGTAAAGCTCCAGTGGTCAGGTTGCCAATTCTGTAGAAATAAGTTTTACTTTGAACAACTAGTTGCTAATATACACAAATTAAAGAACTAATAAATTTTGATATTGATTATTCATTTATAAAAGGGCATGTTTTACTTATGAAAGCCTGAAATAGAAGGTGGATAAGGAAAAAAAAATGAATTCCATGGTTATGAATGATCAAGGAAAATTAGGTGAAGAGTCGATAGAAGAAGTATACCTTAAAAACTATGCTTTGTTAGGCATAGTTGGCCTTGAAAAAGAGAAAACAAATAAAAGCAAAGACAAAACTGATGGAGGAGGCAAGTGGCACATAAGTGATGTGCCTATACAAACTTGAATTTAGAGTCTTTTAGGGAAATATATTTATAGGAGTGATCATTATTTCGATGAGGACGTCAATTTCTTCTAATAGGGTAGTTTATTAGACCTTTAAGTCTAAGTTGTAGAATCATGCAAGTGTTGTTGAGCCTTGACTAATTCTTGGCACCTAAATTGATGGAACAAGGCAAAGACTTATAAGTAGGTAAGGTAAAAGTAACAATGTTGATGAAAGCTCAGAAGTAGATGATTGTTGGCCTATAATGGTGTGTATTAGGGGAAATCCTTAATGAAATGCAAGATAATATGATTAAACAACTATGTCAGGCAAAGTTTGAAGGTGGAAGAAGCCACTTAACTTCAAAAAAGAGGTTAGAAGGTACAAAAACTTAAGATATTTATCAAACAATGACTCAAATTGTTACTAACTTAGGTCATAGAGCAATGCAATTGCACCATGGACAATGTGCAAATATAACTCAGGATGGCTAAATAGTAGGCTCATCAAGGAACTTGGCTTCAAGATATGACGGTATGAAGACATAGGGCAAGAAAATAAAGGTAATAGCCTTAAAAAGTGGAAGCATTTACTTTTAAAGTGGGAGAACTTCTTTAAATAGTGGGAAAAGTTGGTCGGATAACATGGTAACAAATATGAAATTTCCAAGTATTTTTCCTATATGCAAAAGAGGAGTTAGCAGCCTTAAGTTCTCGAAGTAAATATAAAGGCATCCTTTTTATTTCATTCAAAAAGTAAGTGGAGCACTTTACATTTAATCCTTTATAACAGAGTTGAGAGGTTTACAGGAAAGTTCTTTATCAGAGCTTTGAGTAGGGAGTTTGTTAAGTGGCATTCTCGTAGAGTTCTTCAATTTGGAAGAAACTTAAACCTTTTGTATTGGATCCTTGTGATTTAATTAATAATAGGTTCCTTTATTATATCTCTCTTTTCATTTCATTTGATTGTTTATGCAAAAAAACTGTATGATTGAAAGTGTGAGTAAAACAATTAAACATAGCGCTAGGCATTCGAGAATAAAGGAAATTATTGGTTGACGATCAAGATAGGAAGGGAAAGTTGAGCTTTATAACTTAAGCTTAATTGACACTGTAATATCTTGCCTCTTAAAATTGTTAAGAGATTAAATTGTTAGATTGAGTCATATGAGTTATTTCATTTAAGAATCTACGAGATTTATTTCATTCACATGCATAATATTCATATACACATATGAATTATGATTTAGAAAACATTGCAAGATAGTATATGCACTCAATTGACATATTCAAGGATATGGAACGAAAATGAATTTGATATGAATATGCATTCCTAATGTTTTGCATTTTGATTTATCAATAACATGAATTGATGGATTATAATTAGTGAATTGGGAATTTATTGTTACAATTGAATAATTAATAAGGTGATATGTGCATCTAGTCTAAGAAAAATGTTAAAGAGTAAGACAAATTTATACATGGGAATTTAGGTTGATTAGACCTATGAAATGGTGATATGTGACATTAGGAATAAGTGACAAATGGCTTAGTTAAATGGATGACAAGTTGCTTGAGTATAATTGCGACAAGTGGCCCTTTAAGTTTGTGACAAATGGCACTTTAGACTTGTGACATATGGAGCAATAGAATGGTGATATATGTAGCTTTACAATTGGTGACATATGTAGCCTTACAATTGGTGACATATGTAGCCTTACAAGTAGTAACATATGGAGTCTTAAAATGAGTGAAATGTGGAGCCTAAAGTCAGTGACACATGGATCAATAGACTAGTAACATATAGACCAATAGAAGGATAACATATGTACTAATAAAATGGTGACATATGGACTAATAGAATGGTGACATATAGATTAGTTTGACCTTCTTAAATTTTCTAGAGAAAATGGATGAGAAGGAAATAGAAGTAAGAGTGAAGGTCTGCCATAAGGTTAGAAGAGGGAGAAAATTGAAAATGAGAAAAGAAGGAGAGAAAATGGGGAAGAACAAAGGAGAAGGAAAGAAGTTATTAAGGTAAGTTGAAATTTTAATTTTAATTTCAATTTCATCTTTCTCTTTCTATCTATATTTCATATTCTTAGAGCACGAATTTAAAAATGAATAAACTTCATAGTCAATGGAAATAGCTGATCTTTTCTGCCTTACAGACCTTTATAATGCTACTTTTTGTGGCATCACTTGATTATTTATAAATTGAACATCATTAGTTTGTTCTTCATTAATCTGTTCAATTTGTAGAATTGGAACATTAATTTGTTATTTCGGTATGTTGCATATTTGTGATGCAACAAGAGGAAAAACAGGTGATGGGATCACGTCTGATGTGGTATTGTCTACTCGACTTAGAGTAGTTGCTACTCGATTCTCGTAAATATCCATTTTTTGTGGTTCTCCACTCCTATTGATTTGACCATTTTCAATGAACCAAGCATTACCAGACTCAAATATTCTCGTACTATGGTTACAACAATAAAATTTTTATCCCTTTGGCTTTTCAGGATAGCTAATGAAAAAACTACTAATAGTTCTTGCATCAAACTTATTTTCATGTGGATTATACAGCTTTACTTCTACCGAACAACCCCAAATGTGAAGGTATCGTAAACTAGGTTTCCTTCCTATCCACAGTTCATAAGGTGTCTTAGGAACTTCTTTAGTACGAATCCTATTAAGCAGATATGCAGCGGTCTTTAATGCATACATCCATAATGATAACGGCACAAAATTATAACTTAACATACTCCTAACCATATCTATAAGAGTACGATTTTGCCTTTCGGCTACACCATTTTGTTGTGATGTACTAGACATTATGTATTACGCACATATGCCTCAACTTGCAGGAAAATTTACAAATGGAGCTAGACATTGTCCACATTCATCGACTTTTCCATAATATTTGTCACCTCTATCAGATCTCACTATCTTTACTTTACCATCTAGCTATCTTTCTACCTCATTAATGAACACCTCTAAGATGTCTATAGACTGAGATTTTTCATACAACAAATAAATATAACCATATCGTAAGAAGTGATCAATAAAGGTAATGAAATAGCTTTTGTCGGCCCAAAAGAAACGTCGAAAGGAGCCCATATGTCAGTGTGTATTAATTCCAGTAATGTGTTACTTCTTGTGGTTGGATGCTTTGATATATGTTTGGTTTGCTTGCCTTTAATGTAATCCACACATATGTCCCAGCCAAAAAAATTCAATGAAGGTAAGATGTCATTTTTAACTAACCTTTGTACCCTTTCCTTGGATATATGACCTAATCTTTTATGCCATAAAAAAGCATAACATTCATTTTGTACGTCCTAATTTTCTCTATTCCTGCCTTCATTCTGTTCCCCATATATAAAAACTTTTTTAGTTCCGTTTATAGTTTGGATTGAAAGGAATCCCTATTTAACGTATGACACATGAGTAGTTGCACCAAAATCTAACCACCAGGTATTATTAGGCACTTCAATAAGATTTGATTCAAAATATATTGAGACATAATATATACCTTTCTTTTCGAACCAAGCCTTTCTTTTAGGAAAATCTTTTTGGAAGTGACCAGGCTTCTTGCAGAAGTGGCACCTCTTATCTTTATTAATTCGGCCGTCATTAACTTTGCTGAGAGCTTTGTCCTTATCTTTATTTTTCTTTTCTAGTTTGTGCTTGCTGCTACTAGTGCCTGGATGAAATGTGAGCTGAACGGAGTGCTCTTTCATTAATATCCCTTCCTCCTGAACTAACATGGCCTAATCTCTTGAAGGTTCCATTTTTCTTTAATAGTGTTATAATTAACTTGGAACTGGCCAAACTCTAAAGAAAGTGAGTTGATAATAAACTATACCATAAAGGACTCACTCACATCTATACCCATAGATTTCAACTTTGTAGCTAGGTTTGACATATGAGTTACATGATCATGAATGGGTTGTGACCAGTCAAATTTCTTGGCCATTAGCTCACTCATTAAAGTCCCTACTATGGACTTGTTAGCTATATCAAATTGGGAGTATTCCTTAAGCTTTAACATGAACTTCTTTGCATTATCCATCTTAAGCATTGACAGCTTCACATTTTTGCGATTGTTATTCGCATCAAATTCAAGCTTAGCCTATTAGACAGTTCCCAAGCCTCATAGTAAGACTTGTTAACTAGTCTCAGTTATAGCTGCAGGCCTTACATGTGAAACTATGGCCAAGTCCAAATCCATTACACCTAGTTGGAATTGGATTTGTTTGGACCAATCAGTATAGTTCAGACCATTGAACTTGAAGTCCTGAAGTTATGGTAGAATTTTAAATGTGAATATAAAAGTATATTTAAAACTGTTTGCAGGTGTTTTAATTGAGTATGGGATTTTTAAACACAATCATTGTACTGCCTAAATGTTTTTCAAAAAGGTATTCAGTTAGCCTTTTATAATCGGATTAAGGGTACCATAAGTGTCTTTAACCCAGGTATGTGATAGTTTTTATGTGCCTGATATGGTACCGAGTCATGATAGACTCAAGGACTCTGGAAAAATCACTCTAATTATGTCACACCCAAAAACAAGTCCCCATATCACCTACTAAATTGGTAAGAATGGTGATCGTAAATCATCTCCTAATTTTTACCAAGGATCCACCTATATTGTTAAAGTTTTCCTTGATTTATGTTTCCAAGATTCCTTCAAAAGAGAATTTCTTTGGTCCCAAATGATCATTGATTATCTATTTTTTCTTGGGCTAATTCATACTCCTATCATTCTAAGCTAAAATCATGGAGAAGATTGAAAGGCTATAAGCCTTTTTTCTTGAATTTCAACTTGGTTTCTTTATGTTACGATTACTAACTTCTTATTTAAATTTAAGGACATCCTCACACCATACTTTTAGTTTACCTAATATATTACCATGAAGAGTATAATCTACTTTGAGGAAGGGCTCAAGGTTAACTTGCTATGGCATGGCATTTCCTCCTACTTACTACTTTGAGTTCTCTCTTGATTGCTTAAGCGAGTTGTCTATACTATGAGGCACAATTGTAGCTTTCTATATGGTATTAAGCTTATTCTCCTTCCCTAATGAATTAGTTGTTGGTTTCTTAGGAGTATGATTGGGATGAGACTGGATATTGAGGAGCTCTTCTAAAAATATTTTCTAGAATCTCTTACTGGATTCCTTCCAAATTTTATTATTAGGGTATAAAGGTTTCCATTGATAGCTAATCCTAATAGAAATTTCAATATTTTTTCCAACAATATTATGATTGATAGTGTCTTTGGTATATTAGTATTCAAGTTAATATCTATACAAAGTCTTGTAAGGCTAACCATTTTTATGGCAACAATCATCTTATTAAGACAAATTAGCCATCTACTAGAACTTTCTAAGTTATTTAAATAAATTGAGGTCCAATATTTAAGAGGCACGCCATAAAATTGTATATAGATTAAAACATGTTAAGCTTCATCTTCTTTAACGTTAATTTTGATCCTTACTTTACCAAGAATATGGGTTTTCCTTTGATATTCTAAAGCCTTAATGAAATTGAATGTTTTCTCTTCTTCACTTTGAGATAATTAGGAACTCAAATTATACTCATCATATAAGGTGGAGAAAATCTCTCATCGAATTCATGTTGATTGGCTACTCTCTTAATAAGGCATTCTATTATTGAATCTGTAATACTTTCTTTTTATTCTAAAGCTTTTTTTGAAATGTTCCTCCATTCATGAAGCTAACAATTTTCTTTCCTTCACTCTTGAATTTATGTAAATCAGCTTTCATTTCAGCAAGAGCTTCTATTAATTTATCTTCCAGAGTTGGCTCGTTAATTAAAGATGCTTGGTGTTGCAAGTATTCAGCTAAAGCGTGATTATTCCACCACAGGCACATAATTTACTCCATTCTAAATTATAGTAGTTCCCGTATACTACACTATAAGGTCGATAGCACATGTTCAGTTGCTCCCTTATATGTGTTGGTGCTCGACATTCATGATTATAGTGATAACTCCCACCAATATTGTAACACCACTTAAACATTAATTGCGTTTTTAAAAATATGCGAGAACAACACCTCTCTCTAATATGGTGATGTCATAGTTTATAAAGACACATTCTAGTGCCCATAAAAGTACTGTCCACTCTATCCTTCCATTGTGTACTGTGGCTTTGACAATAAATCGTAATTCCCACAATAAACCACAAACTCAAGATCAAGTGGAGAAATTCAAAAGATAATTAAACTAATAAGCCAAAAAATAAAATAAGATACAAATAAATAAAAGAAAATAAATAAAAGAAAAGAAAAGAAAAGAAAATAATTACAAAAAGAAAATTAAAATAAAGGAAAATATAAACACAGATAAAGTAAAATAAAATAATAGTGACTAGAGTAATAGCATTCAGGTTTTCCTAATATCAAAGTCCCTAGATTTGATTTGACTATAATTCGGAAGATTTATGTCATCCTATCTCTAGGGTTAATCAACTCCTTCTAATTACAGTAAATCTATTCACACTAAGATTTCTCAATCTTTACATATGAAATTAGATTATGATGTAATATTTTCGGGTTATTAGAACATAAATAAAATGTGTAATCAGATCGTAATATATCAAACAACCAATTGCATTAATAAAAGAATCAAATTATATCAAAGTATTTACATAAGGTTCATCTAACCTAAATACTAAATGATGTTTAGCTACATAGTATCAAACACGAAATCAAACATAAATTGAAAGAAAAACAAATAAAAAACAATGGGTTCATAATTCTAAATCTCCCTAAATATCTTCTATCGAATGTTCTTGTGATGTCGAGGCTTGATCTTGTATTCCGATTAATCTTTTGATGAAATCTTCATATTTCCCGTTTATTTGGACCAAAATTGTCATTTTTGGACATTTTTCATGCCTAGAAATCACCTCCCAAAGTCTCTTCCTTTCTTATTTTCTTGAAAACATCTTTTTATCATGAAATTTAGGGTTCTCACAAGATGCACAATCCCTTGCATGGTTGTGCATCAGATTGTGAATAATTAGAATTGTTTGAAAATTGTTAAAGTGCATGGGAAGATGCATAACCTTATATTCCTTCAGGTTTTTGACCTTGACATCTTCATATTTAGGCCATGATGTCTTCACATAAATTGTAGCTCCACTTCTTATATTTCCAAAGGATCCTCTTTTTCTTAAAAAAAAGCCTTGTAGTGAAATTTATGGGCCAAAAACCAAAGGAAGGTTAGACTGGGTCGAAATAGACTTCGTATCTCATTCTCAGTTTTTTAGCCCCTTAAAACAACACTTTTGGGCCTTGAGTTATACAAAGGAATTATGGTTCAGGATGTTGGCTTGAATTTGAGTTTTTGAATCACCTTATTTGAATCTCATAAGCCTCATATATGTCCATATAAAGCTTTAGTATTCAGGCTGCCAATTCTGTAGAAATAAGTTTTACTTTGAACAATTGGTTGCTAGTCCGTACTCTCCATCTATGTTAAAAATCACGTATAATTTCTAGGCATCAAAGCTTCGATTTATGTCAAGTTTTCATCCGAATTCTTCTCCTTTAAGTTCATGCAGGCAATTTATAATCTGTGAAAGCACTTGAAGTGAATTAAGTATTAAATATAGGATAAAAGTATAAAATATAACGCAAAATACATCAAATATGGGCTTAAAAAATATATCCATCTATCACTGAACATGCAGAACATATTGAAGGAAGATAAGTTTTCAACTTCATAAATGGCTTGCAAAGTCAGGCAAAAATGGAGCTTCAAAGGCAGAATGTGAAAGACCTCTTAATGCAATAACGACTACAAATGCCTTGGTAGATCTCTAAATGCCACCACGCATTTGAAATAGTAACGAGGGCAAGAAGAATGTTGCAACACAAAATGACCTAAAAAAGGCAAGGAGAAGGTATATGAATCTTCTCAATGTAAGTTAAAGAAATAAATAAAACGATATATTACTTGTTCATTTATGAAAGGGCATTTTTACTCATGAATGCCCAAAATATAAGGTGGATAAGGAAAAAATGAATTCCATGGTTATGAATGATCAAGGAAAATTAGGTAAAGACTCAACAGAAGAAGTCTACTTTAAAAACTGTGCTTTGTTAGGAATAGTTGGCCTTATAAAGGAGCAAAAAATAAAAGAAAAGACAAAACCGATGGAGGAGTCAAGTGGCACATAAGTGATTTGCCTATACAAACTTGACTTTAGAGGTTTTTAGGGAAATATATTTATAGGAGTGGTCATTATGTCGATGAGACATCAATTTCTTCTATTAGGGTAGTTTATTAGACCTCTAAGTCTAAATTGCATAATCATGCAAGTGCTGTTGAGCCTTGACTGATTATTGGTACTCAAATTGATGGAACAAGGAAAAGACTTATGAGTAGGTAAGGTAAAAGTAACAATGTTGATGAAAGCTCAAAAGTAGATGATTGTTGGCCTACAATGGTGTGTATTAGTGGAAATCCTTGATGAAAAGCAAGATTTGGATGTGAAATGAAAATATGATTACACAACTAAGTCAGACTAAGTTTGAAGGTGCAAGAAGCCACTTAAATTCAACAAGGAGGTCAGAAGGTATGCAAACCTAAGATATTTGTCAAACAATGACTTAAGTTGTTGCTAACTTAGGTCATAAAGTAATGCAATTGCATCATGGACATGCTTACATGGACAATGCACAAATATAGCTCAGGATGGATAAATAGTAGGCTCGTCAAGGAACTTGGCTTCAAAATGTGATGGTACGATGACACAGGGCAAGAACATATAGGTAATAGCCTAAGAAAGTGGAAGCCTAAGTTTTAAAGTTGAAGCACTTCTTTAAATAGTGAAAAAAGTGGGTTGGATGACGTGGTAACAAATATGAATCTTTCAAGTATTTTTCCTATATGCAAAAGAGGAGTTAGTCGCCTTAAATTGATAACTCTCCAATAATTTAGTGGAGTTAGTGGAAGAAGTGGAAACTCCCCATTAATTTGGTGGAATTAGTGGAGTAAGTAGGTAGTTAATCTTACTTGGTCCCTAAGTTCTAGAAGTGAATATAAGGGCATCCTTTTTATTTCATTTAAAAAGTAGGTGGAGCACTTTACATTTAATCATCTGTAAAAGAGTTTAGAGTTTTATAGTAAAGTTCTTTACTAGAGCTTCGAGTTAGGAGTTCTTTAAGTGACATTCTTGTAGAGTTCTTCAAATTGAAAGAACCTGAATTCTTATGTATTGTATCTTTGTGATTTAATTAATAATAGGTTGCCTTTAGTATATCTCTCTTTTCTTTTCATTTAATTGTTTATGCAAAAAACTTGTGTGATTGAAAGTGTGAGTAAAACACTTAAACATAAGTAGCACTAGGCATTCGAGAACAAAGGAAATTATTGGTTGACAATCAAGATAGGAAGGTAAAGTTGAGCTTTATGACTTAAGCTTAACTGACATTCAAGGACTTTGGCAAAATCACTCTAATTATATTGTGTCCAAGAACAAGTTTTTATAACACCTACCAAAGTGGTAGTAATAGTGATCGTAAATCATCTCCAAATTTTTACCTAGGATCGACCTACATTGTTAAAGTTTGCCTTACTTGATTTATGTTTCCAAGATTCCTACAAAAGAGAAGTGGTTCCAAATGATCCTTGATTATTTATTTTTTCTTGGGCTAATTCATGCTCTTATCATTCTAAGCTAAAATCATGGAGAAGATTGAAAGGTTATAAGCGTTTTTTTTTTTAATTTCAACTTGGTTTCTTTTTGGTATACTAACTTTTTATTTAACTTCAAAGACATCCTCCGCCATGCTTTTAGTTTTACCTTATATATTACCACGAAGAGTATCATCTACTTTGAGGAGGGGCTTAAGGTTAACTTGCTATGACATGGCATTCCTCCTAGTAACTACTTTGAGTTCTCCCTCAAATCCTTAAGAAAATTATCTGTACTATGAGGTATAATTGTAGCTTTCTATGTGGTATTAAGCTTATTCTCCTTCTCTAATGAATCAGTTGTTGGTTTTTTAGAAGTATGATTGGGTTGGGGTGGATGTTGAGGAGCTCTTTTAAGAATATTTTCTAGAATCTCTTACTAGATTCCTTCCAAGTCTTATTATTGGGGCATAAAGTTTTCCATTGATGGCTAATCCCAATAGAATTTTCTATAAGTTTTCCAACAATCTTATGATTGATAGTGTCTTTGATATCTTAGTATTCAATTCAATCTTTACAAAAATTCTTGTAAGGCAAACCTTTTTCATAATAACAATCATCTTATTAAGACAATTTGGTCATCCAATAGAACTTTCTAAGTTACTTAAATAAATTAGGGTCTAATATTCAAAAGGTAGGCCATGAAATCATATATAGATTAAAAAATGTTAAGCTTCATCTCCTTTAAAGTTAAGTTTGATCCCAACTTTATCAAGAATATGGGTTTTCCTTTGATATTCTAAGGCCTTAATTCTAAAACTTTTCACATATAATTTGGCATCTGTGAATTTGAAGAGGTAAAGATCATCTTCACTCAGTAAAGTGATCTGTAATCTTAATTTCGACGAACTATTTATGATGAGTGATGAACCATCAAGAAGGTGATTCTCTTATCAGCTAAGAAGCTCACAAATGTACTTTGACTATTTAACTACTTCATTTTGAAGAACTTCTATTGGAAGAGAGACTACTTTGGGTCCATCCAAAGAAGAAGATCTAGCTAATGTAGAGAAGAATTTTAGTTTGTCAAAAGTCAAGGATTGTTTTGCAGATTGGCTCCAAGTTCTATTTTAGGCTAAAGGCAAGGGAATTGGAGGATTTGAGCTTCCTAAGAAGTAATCAAAAGGGCAATGATAGTATTAGGAGATGAGACCTAAGATTCTTAAGGAAAGGGAAAAACCGCAAAGGAGCTCGAGGAAGAAACCATAATGGTAATACTAAGAGACAACAATTGAGTTTCCTAAAGGAAAAGGGGAGCTAGCAAAAACGTTGAAGAAGAGGGAAGTAGAGGTTCCCTATGAGGGGAAAGGAGGTGCAAGAAGGAGGGAAGCAAACCAAAGAAGGAGGGTTGTATAGCACGTAGAAATGTCTCGTTTCTTTCCTAAAAGGGAAAGAAACTTAACCGAAGATTAAGCAGGAAACGAGCTTGTTTAAATAAAGATAAAAAAGGGAGAAATTTGGTTTGGTAAATTAAAGAGAGAATTATAAAAGTAAATGAGTTACAAAAAAAAGGAGAACATAATTTCTTATTGTGAAAAGAACATTGTTTTGTTTTTATAAATCATTTAAAATGATTATAAATGTCTTAAATAATTAATTAAATTCTTTATCATGTACTATTTGATAAATATTTTAATATAGCTATAATTATTATTACCATTAACAAAAGTTACAGTAATATATATTATATGCAGCATTGCAAGTTAATTATAACAACTCAAAAGGTTTATTATTTGTTGTAGCATGATCTCATAACCTTCAACTTATTATTAATTTATATTATTAAATATTAAATGAGATTATGTAAGATAAGAAAATTAATAATTAAGATAGGCAACATTCTAATACTTTTATTTAAATAGTGATTAAATGGGATTATTTGTTAAATTAAGAGTCATCTTAACTCGACTGTGTCAAATTTTATGAGACAACTTTACTTTTATTTTTAAAGGAGATAGACATAAATATATAAGATTACGAGAGGGGGCATAGGCATAAGCACCCTTCGTATACACTGGGCTTTCTGACACGCTAAATCCTATTGCTCCATGTTCCCTCCTTCATAGGTTTTTGTCACAAAGGTCTATTTTGGACTCGAACTTTTACGAAAAGTCTTGCCTACCTTCGTGTAGCAATCCTGCTTAGGTTCACTTAAGCAAGATTCAGCCTTCTCACGTAAATGTCGCCGAATAATTCTGTTAGCCCTTGAACGCCTCATGCACACACAAGTGTTTAAAGTGTTTCTCTCATACACAAAATAACACATGTGTAAAACAGAGTAAAGAAAGCAACAAAAGATATATATATATAGCCGAAGCTACTCTTTCATTAACACTCAACAAAATGTTAACAAAAGACATAAACAACTCCTTCTCGAAGCACTCACAAGGAACTCCCTACACAAAGACCTTACAAAGAACTCCCTACTTGAAACTCTTAAAACGATAACTCTCCCAAAAGCTCTCAACTCTCAAAGCTCTCTCCTCTGAGTGGTTTCTCTCAATAAGTGAATGACTGAATGAATCGAATGAATAGCGAACTTTAATGAGCTATTTATAGGCTCCTCCAGATGACTAAGTTAGAGTCCTAATAGAACTCTACTAGTTAAGATCACAATATTGTCCTATCTTATCTTTA
The DNA here is from genome assembly GCA_027563575.1 of Erythroxylum pedicellare. Lineage (NCBI taxonomy): Eukaryota > Viridiplantae > Streptophyta > Magnoliopsida > Malpighiales > Erythroxylaceae > Erythroxylum > Erythroxylum pedicellare. Next base: position 616,907 of record JAOQMP010000008.1, read on the forward strand.
TCAGATTACATTAAACTAACCAATAGATGACATCCCCATCCAATTAGGACTCTATCTAATAGGATTAAGTAACATCACATTAACAAGATAAAAAATCACCCTATCTAGGAATGATTATCCTTATCTACAAAGATCTCCTCTATCTTCAGATGATCCCTTTATGTGATCTTTATCTCTTAAAGCTGATGTCCATCCACTGTGATCTTATCCAATGTCACTGCTGAAGTGTTTTTACCACGACCTATCTGTATATAAGTCCATCAATGCACATCTATGGACAAGTTCATCTTTCATGATCAAGCTCACTCATGGTGCAGTCTCATTGCTCCATGACTAAGTACAAGTCATAATCTGAGTTAGTATAAAACCTCACACATTTTACATTCCTTCGATCTACCTCGGCGAAGTATGCATGTTTTTGCGCCTCGTCGTGCTTGCATGTTTTTGCGCATCCTCGTAGCGTCTCGCATACCTTTGCGTATTCTTAAGCATCCTTGAGTCTCGCATGACTTAGTTCACTAACTCCATACATCCTCACATCCGAATCTCATGTCTCATCGAAGATTTCTCCTAATGCGTGCCTACGTGTGCCCATGCGTATCGAATCTTGCCTACTCTCGAGATCTTCATCGATACTTCTTTCATCCCTCGCCTACTTCGTAAGTTCCTTGGATTTTGCTTGCCAATTCGCAAGACTTTGCCTTATTCTCTCGTTAACACGCCTTCTTCGTGTTGACCTGTATGCCAAGCATTGGCTAAGGCTCGCCAACACTCATATGATCCCACAGTCTGGACTTAAGGGTCTGACAAACCACTCTCACTAGAAGAATTTAACGCCCTCATTGAAATAATCTGTGGGCACTCCTCCACAAGCGATTCCCTTGAAGACTCCTTCGCTAACTGTCGAAGACTGGAGCAAGCCTTCTCTTCCATTGGCACCTTTCCCACATGCCACCTCCTCATTTTGTCGAGTTTGTTCTTGCATGAGTTCTCCTTCACGAGGCTCATAATATTCAAATATGCGATGTTATTGATGGCTCTTTCTCCCAAGTCATCGCTCCCCCCTTTGTCCTTCACGACTATGGAGTTCATCTACTCCTCGCCCTTTTTCCTCTTCGGGCATTCTCGAGCATAATGCGACTCCTGACAGATGAAACATGTAACCTTCCCCTTGATCGCTTCTTCTTCTGTTGAGAATATTCTCCCACCTTCTCTTTGCCTTTCTCCTTGACATCTCGAGTTCCACCATTTTTCTTTCCCTCTCCGCTGGGTAGAATTGATGGTGGCAATTGGAAATCCACCAAGGCATCTGCCACCACTATTGCACTAGGGAGGTCCTTCACGTTCTGCCTCCAAAGCTTCATTTGTTCTAACCTTGCAAAACGCTAATGAAGTTAAACAACTTGTATTCCTCTGAAATGTTCCGCACATCCAACATCACCGATGTGAACTTCCTCACCAAGCCGTCTTGCTTCAACCAAAGCTTCCCTCTCGAGTAATGAAGTGTTGTTGGGTAAGAACTGATTCGTTATCTTCTTTTTCATCTTTTCCCAAGTGTCGATGGGAGGTCTACCTGTACTGATGTCAATGGAGGTTCTTATTCTCCAACACAGCTTGGCATCACCCACCAGGTACATTACTGTGATTGACACCTTCTCCGAGTCTGCCACCTTTGCTGCTATAAAGTACTGCTCCATGTCTTACAAAAAACTTTTAAGCTCCTTGACATTGCGGTTGCCATCAAAAACTTGTGGCTCTCGTACCTTCACCATTATACTTTCCACTCAGACATCCGTCTCGTGTTTTGGCATCGCACGTTTAAGCACCAACAATTCATAACTCATCTCCTCAAAAGCCTTCATTTGTTCCTCAAGTGCTCTCATAGTTGCTTGAAGGTCGCTCTCTAAGGTTGCAATATATTCCAACAAAGGAACTACTACCTCATCCGTTGGGGCTAAAGACTCCAGAATCGCCTCTATTATAGTAACCCTTTTAGTCATATTACTTCCACCAGCCATCGTTCTAGATTAGCTTTGATACCAGCTATCACAAAGATCTACTTTGGACTCGAACTTCTACCGCAAGTCGAACCCACCTTTGTGCGACAATCCTGTTTAAGTCCTCTTAAGCAAGATTCAGCCATCTCACGTAAATGTCGCCGAACAATTTCGTTAGCCCTCGAACACCTCACGCGTATACAAATGTTTAAAGTGTTTCTCTAACACACAAAATAACACAATTTTAAAACAGAGTAAAAAAAGCAACAAGAGATATATATATATATAGCCAAAGCTATTCTTTCATTAATCCTCTACAAAATGTTAACAAAAGACACAAGAACCTCCTTTTCAAAGCACTCACAAAGAACTCCCTACTCGAAGACCTTACAAGGAACTCTCTACTCGAAGCCCTTATAATGAGAACTCCACCAAAATCTCTCAACTCTCAAAGCTCTCTCCTCTGAGTGATTTCTCTCAATTAGTGAATGACTTAATGAATCGAATGAATAGCTCTCAACTCTAATGAGTTATTTATAAGCTCCTCCAGATGACTAAGCTAGAGTTCTAATAGAACGCTACTAGCTAAGATCACAATCTTATCCTTATTAGATTACATCAAACTAACTAATATATGACATCCCCATCCAATTAGGACTCTATCTAATAGGATTAAATGACATCACATTAACAAGATAAAAGATCACCTTATCTAGGAATGATTATCCTTATCTACGAAGATGTCCTCTATCTTTAGATGATCCCTCCACATGATCTTTATTTCTTTAAGTTGATCTTCATCTGTTGTGATCTTATCTGCCACGTCATCATGCGCCATATCATCCACAACTTGCCACGTCATTGCTGATGTGTTTTCATCACGACCTATCTGCACATGAGTCTATCAATGCATGTCCATGGACAAGTCCATCTTCTATGATCAAGCTCACTCATGATGCAATCTCGTCGCTCTATGACTAAGTACAAGTCACAATCCGAGTTAGTATAAAACCTCGCACACTTTACATACCTTCGACCTACCTCACCAAAGTTAAGTGTTGTGCACCTCGTCGCGCTTGCATGCCTTCATGCATCCTCGCAGAGTCTCATATACCTTTGCACATTCTTAAGCACCCTCAAGTATCGCATAACTTAGTTCACCATCTCCGTGTGAACTCGCATCCGAATCTCATGTCTCGTCGAAGATTTCTGCCAATACGCGCCTACGTGTGCCCACTCGTATCAAATCTTGCCTACTCTCAAGATCTTCGTCGATGCTTCTCGCATCCCTCGCCTAGTTCACAAGTTCCTCGGGTTTTGCTCGTCAACTCTCAATACTTCGCCTTATTCCCTTGTCAATACGGCTTCCTCGTGCCAACCTAAATGCCAAACATTGGCCCAAGGCTCGCCAACACTTGCACGATCTCGCAGTTTGGACTTAGAAGTCTAGCAATTGTCCTCTAATTATTATTTGTTAAGCTCAATTTTACAATGTTTATATTTATTGTTTTGTAACATAGATTGAACATTTTTTTTGGTATCAAGTTTGTAAGTGTGAGGAAAAAAATACACATGATTTAAAGTTGCTAATATACTTGCGATTTTAAAATTGAAACTAGAAGTTGATTCCGTTGCAGTTTTTAATTTTTGTTTTGTATTTTTAATTTAAATAGAAACAAATCAATGTAGATATATTTTATTATTCATGATAATTACATATTAGATAAATTTTAAATATAAATTATTTTCATAAATAAAAAATATTATTCATAATTCTTATTAGCTAATTAGTATTAACTAATTTAATAATGTATATTTAATCAATAGTAAACCATATTATAAAAATTGAGAAAAAACACTTTTAATGAAATAGGAAAAAATCAAAACTAAAAATTTAAATAAACCGTTTTAGATATTAAAACAGTAAAACATAAGTGCTCTAACTATTAACAAACCAAAACAATGTTATTCCTCTAATAGAGCGAGAGAGAGGAGCAAAGAAATGAATGATTAACGCTTAATAGTATAATTTAGGTACGAACCGACTAAATAACCTCTTCGAAATGCTGGTTAATTAAGCAAAAGGAGGTAGAAACACAAGTTGTGGCCCTCCATCACTCCAAATCTCTAATTAACAACTGATTGACTGAGCAATAAAATTTCTTGATTATCCACGTTGCCTATAGGATTAGGCTTTAATAAAGAACCGTGCAAGTTGGTTAGCTTTTCAAATTCTTGATCAATCGAATAGAATAGGTTGGTCCTATGTTCATGCGTAGCTGGTATGAATCATCCACGGAGATTATATAATTTCATTGACTTACAAGGGTAAGTAAATGAAGTTTCGTTTCCACTTTCACATTAAATCTTTCTTTCTATCGATAACCTAACGGAAGCAGATGAATTAATAACCATAATGAATGTAACACGAGCTTGCGAGGTAGGTTTGCATCCACCGCCGTCTTTGAATTTTAGGGTCTATAAAGTGTAGAGCCCCTAAATGTTCAGTAGAGAAAGAATGCATTCGACAAAAGACGAAGAATAGAGTCATATATCCTTCTACGAAATGGAATTTGATCTGCAAGATGGTATTTTCGTAATTTGAAATAGAATCAACTATTTAAAAGATAATTAAAACCTAAGCAATAAGAAAAGGACAACTACTCTGACATGGGTGGGGTCCTTTTGGATAAGCAAAATAATACAACTTCGCACGCATTTCTTTACTGATTTATCATTATAATAAATTAATTTAAATATAAATATAACCAATAAAGAACCGCCCGCATGCACGCTTTCCTTGAGGAAAAATATCGAAGATTAGTGAATGCGTGCGGGATGTGGCCACAACTTTGTACAGATGATGTGGGACCCACAGCAACCTCCTCATTGCCGACGTGGCCGATTACGTGGGGCCCGCCAAAAGATTTACAATATTTGGATAACGATCAATTGAATTTCGCTGGAATTGTTCTTAACTCGGGTCCAGTCTGGACTGGAGTCTTATCCCTGTTCCAACACGTGTCGCTTGTGATATCCACGTCATCCTCATAAAGTATTTTTTATTTTACTGCCGTTTCAAATGTGTGTTGCTGTCGTTTACTACCAGAGATGACCCTCGTCCCAATGCTCGGGAACAAATACTACTTCCTAAACTTTTTCCAATATTATTTCATTAATCTTCATCTATATATTTATATAAGACTTACATGAGTATATGATTAAAACACAAAGTTGAAATAAATTAAACGGCACAGATAATCCGTCCTTGAATGGTCGGGTGTTTCTACATGTTTTTGAACATTGAATTGCTGTTGTCAGAACACAAATTCCAGTTTTTATTAGTACATAAAAAAAGAAGAAGGGAAAAGATAGTCTAGGATAAGATTATTTATACCTTTTACTCTTTTTTTATTATTTTATATCAAAATCATAATTTAAAGAACGTGTGCTTATGTTATTTTTACAAAAACAAAATTTCATTAAAAATTAATAATATATATTTCAAACATGAAAACATTTTTCAAGTGAATGGACTTTTCAAATAATTCCAGAATTTTATGACCAATGACTAATGACATAATTGTTATTTGCAAATGTCAAAAAACGAGAAAGGTTAAGGTGATGTGTTTCTTCCCTCAAAAATAATATTGTTATTATTATACAATAAATATTAAAAAGGCAACGTGTCGGGCAAGGAATGGTCGCAAAAGAAGCCGTGGATAAACCGAGAAGAACTCAGTAGTCAAAAAAACACGCCCCCCTGACTTTGTCCCCAGACACGTCACGCATCGCCCTTGTAATAATTCCACGTGTTTTAATTCCTCCCCCGCGATTCTCGAATTCTGAAATGTCACAATAAAATCAATGTTTTAGCCGCTCTAAATAAATTCAAAAAAGAAAATTGAAATTAAAAAAAGACACGAGAAGGTGGTGGGCAGGTCGTGAGTTGTTGCCCCTACACGTGCCAACCGTGCATAGGGTCTACGAGACACCCACACAAACATATGATCTAGGAGTACTGAGCAGTGAGTAGTTCCAGTTCATGAGACCGAGTAAGCCATGTCACAGCTGTAAAGGTACGTACACACACACGTGTCTTTTGACTCCAGAAAAACAGTGTTTTGGTTGGTTGGTTGATGGTTGGTGCTTTAAAATACATTACTTTTTAATTTCTCTAATTTACCAAAATTTTAAAAACCCCTTTATTGTTCTCTAATTACTAGATATTATTGATTTTTGGATAATAGGATAAGACCATATAGTACAACGTTATGTAGATTTTTGTAACCAACCTCAACCCTAAGATACATGATGATCATGATTATCATAACTGATATGGTAAAAGATTGTATATTATAGAAGTCTACATCAAATCAAGACCGTCCAATCTACTAAGATTTCTTGCTTTATAAAAATCAAAATTTTGCACTATATAAATATTTCCCAAGTCGGCCCTCCTGCTGTCTCTCTCTCAATTGATCACCGTTCTCTCTCTATGTTTCGTTCTTATCCTCACTGTTTCTGTTGTAACTCTCCTTCCATTTTATTGGAGAGCGTCTCTCTCTCTAAGATTGGAAGGTGTATCAGTATATTCGATTCTCATTACTGAGAGGCTTCCGTTTCTCTCTATAAGACTCTTTCTCTACATCACTAAAAGCCTTCATTAACCATCTAAATTCTATTTCTATCAGAAAGAGGATAGCTTTCTCATATTTTTCGGTTTCCTTTGTTAATATACGTACTTTCTCTTTCTTGGATCTTTCTGTTTCGTCGAGTTCTCTATTATTATGCTATCAAACTGCATGGAGTGTCTGAATCTTATCTCAGTCGACGATTTTCGTGTTTTGAATCGTCTGCCTCGACTCATGAATGTACCGGGAGTGATTTCTGAATTTGAGGATGCTCTTGAAGGAAGTGCTGGTTCTGAGTTGAGTTCTTTGCCGAAAGAACGAAGGATTGTCGTCGCCAACCAGCTTCCGATACGCGTGTCTCGTGACGAGTATACCAAAGATTGGAACTTTGAGTTAGATAAAGACAACATCTTATTGCAGCTCAAAGATGGCTTTCCTCCAGATACAGAGGTGTGGTACGTGGGTTCTTTGATAGCGGATATTGAAGAAAATGATAAACAAAGGGTATCCCAGTTGTTGTTTGATAATTGTAGGTGCGTGCCTGTGTTCTTGCCGACTGATCTACAGAACAGGTTCTACCATGGCTTTTGTAAGCACTATCTTTGGCCTTTGTTTCACTATATGCTGCCTATGTCACCGAGCCACGGTGCACGTTTCGATCGCTCTCTGTGGCAGGCCTATGTTTCGGCTAATAGGAAATTTGCAGACAAAGTTGTGGAAGTGCTGAACCCAGATGAGGATTCGGTGTGGGTTCATGATTATCATCTCATGATCTTACCTACTTTCCTGAGGAAAAGGTACCATAGAGTTAAACTTGGCTTCTTTTTACACAGTCAGTTTCAATCCTCCGAGATTTATAGGACTATACCGATGCGAGAGGAGATTCTAAAGTCGTTGCTGAACTGTGATCTTGTTGGGTTCCAAACATTCGATTATGCAAGACATTTCTTGTCGTGCTGTAGCAGGATGCTGGGCCTTGATTATGAGTCCAAGAGGGGTTACATTGGGCTAGATTACTATGGTAGGAATGTGAGTGTCAAGATATTGCCTGCCGGAATTCATATGGGACAGCTTCAATCGGTTTTGAGTATGGAAGATACTGCCAAGAAGGCCAAAGAATTGAAGGAGAAATTTGAAGGGAAAATTGTAATGGTTGGAGTTGATGATTTGGATCTGTTTAAGGGCATTAGTTTAAAGTTTGAAGCACTGGGCAGACTTTTGGAAGAGCACGAGCACTTAAGAGGGAAAGTTGTGTTAGTTCAGATAGCTAACCCTGCAAGAAGCAGTGGTAAGGATGTACAAGATGTTCTAAGCGAGAGTAATCTTGTTGCTAAAGAGATAAACGAAAAATATGGTAAAGATGGGTACGAGCCAATTGTGTTCATCAATGGCCCTGTTAGTTTTTCAGAGAAAGTGGCTTATTACGCGATTTCAGAATGTTGTGTGGTCACCCCTGTAAGAGATGGAATGAATCTGGTTGCTTACAAGTATACAGTTTCCAGACAGGGGAGCTCTGTTCTGGACGAGGCACTGGGGTTTGTTGAGGATTCGAACATAAGGAAAAGCGTCCTGATTGTGTCTGAATTCATTGGTTGCTCTCCATCACTTAGTGGGGCAATTCGTGTTAATCCTTGGAACATTGATGCTGTAGCTGATGCTATGTATGAGGCGATCATAATGAGGGATGAAGAGAAGCGGCTAAGGCACGAGAAGCATTACAAGTACATTAGTTCTCATGATGTTGCTTATTGGGCAAGAAGTATTGATCAGGACCTTGTGAAAGCTTGTGGGGAGCATTATCTGAAAAGGTATTGGGGTGTTGGGTTTGGTTTGGGATTTAGAATTGTAGCTCTGGGATCAAATTTCAGAAAGCTGGCTTTGGAACCCATTGCAGCTGCATATCACGATACAAACAGTCGGTTAATCCTTTTGGACTATGATGGCACTATGATGCCACAGGCCTCTGTGGACAAAACTCCCAGCAGTGAAGTCATTTCGATCTTGAATCGCTTATGTGATGATCCCAAAAACACTGTCTTTGTTGTCAGTGGCAGAGGAAAGGATCCTTTGAGTAAGTGGTTTTCCCCATGTGAGAAACTGGGCATTTCAGCGGAACATGGTTACTTTACCAGGTAAAGATTTAATTTTTCTTTTGTGATTTCGATGATTCTATATTCATCTGTTTATGTTTATATCTACCATTTTTAGGTGGACAAGGGATTCTCAATGGGAGACTTGCTCAGTGGCTAAAGATTGCCAGTGGAAGAAGATTGTGGAACCTGTGATGATGCTTTATACCGAGACAACTGATGGCTCTTTTATAGAGAACAAAGAGAGTGCAATGGTGTGGCACCATCAAGAAGCAGACCCCGTGTTTGGATCATCTCAGGCCAAGGAGCTCCTTGATCACTTGGAAAGTGTTCTTGCTAACGAGCCTGTGGTTGTTAAAAGGGGAAATCATATTGTTGAAGTGAAACCACAGGTATGATAGAATTTCAGACTAGTTCACTAAATCGCATTGAGATGGATTGAGTAACCATGTGTTAGATCTTTTTTCTTTGGTGCTTGCATAATCTTCTGGGTTGTGATTGTTGTCTATCCTGTTGAATATCAGGGTGTTAGCAAAGGTATAGTTCTGGAAAAACTCATCTCATCCATGAGAAGCAGAGGCAAGTCGCCAGATTTTCTGCTCTGCATTGGGGACGATCGATCAGATGAAGATATGTTTGATAGTATCGAAAATCATGTTCGTAATCCCTCGTTGCCAAGTATTGGGGAGGTGTTTGCCTGCACTGTTGGTCAGAAGCCAAGCATGGCAAAATACTACCTGGACGATACAGTTGATGTCATAAAGTTACTTCAAACCCTTGCTACAATATCACCTGTAGGAATAAAACATGCTTATAATCTGGGCGATGACATTCTCTATAGTGACCATAGTGAAGTGGACAATTAAGTACAATCAGGACTTTTGGAGCTCCAGTTTTGCTCTATCCCATTCTTGCTAGGATGACAGAAATTTGTTTAGAGCTAATTCCTACAGTTAAAAAGACTTGTACAGAAGTTTAGTTGACCTCAAAGTCACAGGTTCTGAAGTTTTATACATAGAATTTTACAGTTTAAGACTGTTTCCCATCATTTTTGGGAATAATTTCTTATAAAGGTTTTCCTTTTCACGCTTCTTCTTGTGGATATCATCCTTTTGTAATAAAAGCACGTAACTTTTTACAGTTTCAATACCGTTTCTTCACAGCATCAACCCCCAAGTTCCTATTAACCCTTTGAAATTCAAAATGGAGTCAGCTGGAAATAATCCAAATCTGCAAAGGTCTTGATATAAAAAGTAGAGAACAGATCCCGGAAAATCTCTACCAGTAATTATGTTTTTGCTACTATTTGCAATCTGGAAGTGTGAATCGCAAGCTATTCAACAAAAAGAGATGTGATTTTAAGACTAATAGTTCCTCGTATCCAAGCAACAGTCTCAAGATTCCCGTAAAATTTAAGATTAAGACCATCATTTTCAAAAGTTGCGAAAAATGCAACCTTGGACATATTATGAAAACGAAATGGTTGGAACAGGCATATAAACATAATTGTTAAACAAAGGGATTTCTGAAATGGCAGTTTTGCATCATTGAAAGGATCCCGCTGCCTGCCCTGAACAGTGGTTACTCTTGAGATTTTGACAGGCCAATTTTTCTAGTAAGCCCATTCAGTGAACTTCTATACGAGGGACAAATTGGATGCTGTGTTCTTCATATGGATCTTTAAATTTTTACTTCCATTAATGAATAGAAAGAGAAGAGTTTTCTTGATAATCCAAGATCCATGTAGAACTTTACTTTATTTTTATATTAAGCTGAAAAGGATCTGTATATGCACTTAAATAAGTTTTTAAAAAAAGAAAATCTCAAAGTTCTAGAAGAGATTTATGCCGCTAATCTTGCCATACATTTTACATAAAGTTCTTTACACCACCCGGAAGTCATGGTTAGAGTAAAAAGATATGGATCATGGTCATGGGATCTTAGAGAACAGAACTAAAGTTGTATTCCACTCATTTTAATGCCATTGACATTGGTGAGTTGTTAGAAACGTATTTCCCACTGAATCAAGCAAAAGATTTTAGTTAGCAATGTCCAATGCTCGTAACATGACCCCACGTTGTCGCAAGAAGATGACTGAGAGAGAATAACAGAACACGTTCTGGATCTGGATGTAACACTGCTTCTAATATTTTTTGCTTTTAGAAATATAAACTTTAATGAACAGTACCTAATCAGAATCACTTATGTTTGTGAGAAATTTTTTGTTTTCACGAAAAAGAAAATCAGACCAAAGCATAATAAGATGCTAAGGAAATGTTTACATACACCATGATTTTTATTGGTATGTTTTTGTCTTTTTAGCTTTTAACAAAACCTGCTCGATCATTAATGATATTATTATTTTACAGCTTTTTTCTAGTTGCTGCCTGACGTCGGTTTGACTTACATCGTAATGTTCGGTTTTGGTCAAGGTCTCCATTTCTAACTGCACAAGAAAAAACCAAAACAGATTTCCCAAGTTCTGACAACACTCCATCTCATTAATCGATAGCTTTTGAAGTGCGTTTAACATTTCCAGTTTTCAGGAGCTCGCAATCGGCCGGATATTTTTTTGGAGTGCTTTTGGACATGGCGTAGCTTGTCTAAAGATCGGATTTTTAACTTAAGCTTCTTGTTGGCAATGGAGTTGAAGAAGGATAACTTTGTGAGGTAAGTTTCAGCTCGTAGTGCCTGATCTTCGTTTTGGCCTTCTGTTTCTTTCCATGGAAAGTTGACCGGAAAGCTTTTATGGTAGGAGTTGTGCAAATGTTTTTTCTTTTTTTTTGGCGCTTGAAGCTTGTCCTAGTTGTTGGTTGTGGAAATTGTTTTATTTGGAAGAAGAAGGAACGAGAGGATCTCTGGGCCAGGGGGTTGGTGATATTTAACCGTTTCATTTCTTTGGTGGAAAAAATATTTCTGGGTTTTCTTTATTTTTGTCTTTTTGGGTCTACAAGACCAGATAGTTTAGCAATTGTACTGATGGATGTGTAAAAATTTGGAACCTTAATTTAGCAATTGTACTGATGGACGTGTAAAAAGTTCGAACCTTTAGTGATTTGATTTCTATGTAAAAGAGCACTTTTAAGCAAGCGGGTGCCGAACTGAAATCTCGACTCGAGTTGCTGGGAAATTGGGAACAGCAACAACGATGAAGGATGATATGCTTCCCTTGAAATGTAACTAAGTAATTGTATGCTGAAACCAATGTTGCGGGATCTATTTAAGATTCTCCTTAATTCCCAAAATATAGTTTTTATGGTTTCCTTGATTCCAAAATTTGCAATGATATTGACCATCAAAGTCCTGGACGCCTTGATAGGCACAAGACCTCTTTATTTTTTTGTTTCAATGTTTTGTTTAAAACCATGTTGGACTGCTGGATTAAGCATGAAGTTATGATACGACCCATAGTCCAGAAATTAGATTCACTTATCAAAGAAGAAGGACCAAGGGCACTGGAGGGGTAGCTTTGTCAAATTAGGAAAGGGGCAAAGTTGTCTAAAGAGAGAATAGAGCTAGTTAGCTGACAAAGGGAATAAAATAGTAAAGGATGGGGGAGGGGAGATCATCATGCATTCTGTTTTACGTATAGTTGAGCCA
>JAOQMP010000008.1:629327-645675 GCA_027563575.1 Erythroxylum pedicellare
CGAATTCTAGTGCATTATCCTTGTCATTTTACTGATCCTTAGTGATCAAGAAATATACATACATACCTTTCTGTCCTTTGTTGTGCTTGTGTGTAAGGTTTGGTTAGTAGAATATTGGCAGGTTCTATCATTTGGTATCAGAGTAAACTTTCTGGGCATGGCAGCAAAGAAACGGGATACAAGGCTATACGTACTAGAAAAAGAAGTAGAAGAAATCAAAGTGGGGTTGCAAATGTAGCGTGATTTCTTGAGGATGGAAGTGAATCAAAAGCTTGAAGGGGTGAAGGGAGAGCTAAAGGAAGAGATCAGTAGGAGGTTTGATCAGTTAATGCAAGCTATCACTACTTTTCAAGTTCGATCAGACCCATCACCCTATAATCCGGTGAAAACGCTCAAAGGTGAGTCATTGGCCACTGGAATGATGAGAGGCCGAAGAGATGAGACTAAGGAGGACGTATTCACGGGGAAAGGAATGGGTCCTGATAGAGGGGAAGATAAGTGGGTCGGGTTTGATCCAAATGCCTGGTTGAGATTTGAGGGGCACCATTTGAGAAACGAATATGACCCGATCTCTAAAACCGAAATCGGGGAACACTCTCGAGACAAAGGAGATCTAGAAGGGGAGCGATTTAGGAGGGAAGTTAGGTATGAGGAAGACAACAGGAGAAGGAATGACGTTGCGCCGATGATGTATGAATCGAACCAGAGGAGAGAGGATGGTACCGGGGAGAAGAAATGCATTGGTGAGATGAGCGCTGGAGAAGGGGATACCTAGACGACGATCCTCGACCACCGGATTGGAGACGCGATTGTAAGCCTCGTAGGATTGAGATGTCGGTTTTCAAGGGACAAGACATAGATACGTGGGTTAACCGTGCGGAGCGATTTTTCTCCGCCGGGAGATACACAGAAGAGGAGAAGGTGGAGTTGGTTGCGCTGAGTTTTGACGAGGAAGCCTTAGCGTGGTATAGGGCCATCGAAGACACTGGCGCAATTCTGGACTGGAGAGAGCTGAAAGGTATGATATTCTCACATTTCCGACCACTCCATGAAGGAAGTGTGTGTTAAAGGTTCCTATCCATCAAACAAGAGGGGACAGTTCTCGATTATAGTAGGCGATTTTGGGCACTAGTTGCGTCCTGCAGAGAATTGACACCAGAGGTAATGAAATGCACCTTTATTAAGGGGTTACAACTCCAAATCAGGTATGAACTGAACTTGCTTAAGCCCAAAGGGCTGATTGAGATAATTGAAACTGCTTTGGGGATAGAAGAGAAGAATAGCGAGATGAGGAATTATAAGTATAGTCGACAGGGAAACATGGGTAGGACAGGTGAAGTAAAAGGGAGTTTTGTGGGAAGAGAGGGTCGTAGAGATGGAGACAGAAGTGAGAAGAGTGGTAGGGAAACAGGGTTTAAGAGGCTATCAACTTCGGAATGCAAGAAAAGAGGGATAGAGGACTGTGTTTTAAGTGTGATGAAAAGTTTACCCCGGGGCACTGATGCAAGAATAAACAACTGCAGGCCCTCTTAGTGCTAGATGAGGAGGAGGAGACTGAAAGTGAGGAGGAGGAGGAAGAGAGTGCCGAATTGGCAATTAGTTCTGTAGTGGGGTTGACTATGCCAAAAACCATGAAGATGAGGGAAAATTAGGAGAATTAGAGGTGATTTGTTTGGTAGATTCAGGTTTCTATGAGGTTAGTGGAACAATTGGGATTGAAATTGGAGGAAACCAAGGGCTATGGGGTAGTCATGGGAAATGGTGTAACTGTGAAGGGTAAAGGAGTTTGTAGAGAAGTTCTACTGGAGGTGCAACAGTACAACATAACCGAAGATTACTTGCCTATGACCCTTAATGGTTGTGACTTGATACTAGGGGTCAAATGGTTACAGACTTTGGGAGAAGTAGTCATTAATTGGGCAAAATTTGCTATGAAATTCCAAGAGAAAGAGAAATGGGTGATGTTGAGGGGGGACCCCAGCCTTATCCGGGGATTGATAGGCTTAAAAGCTTTGATGAAGCAGACCGAAGAAGAAGATAATTTGTTCATGATACATATTTGTGTTTTGGAGCAGAATGGAGGTATGGAATCGGGTTTATTGCCTTAAAGTGTGCAGTCCTTGTTGGGTAGTTACGAAGATGTTTTTAACATGCCACAGGGGCTGCCACCATCTAGAGATATAGAGCATGTGATTGATTTAAAATAAGGGGTAGGACCCGTAAGTGTCAGGCCTTATAGGTATCCTCAATGTCAAAAAGCAGAAATTGACAGGCTAGTGGAAGAAAAGCTGACAGCAGGAGTAATTCAGCCTAGTTTCAGCCCTTACTCAAGCCCCGTCTTGCTAGTGCGAAAAAAGGACAACAGCTGGAGGTTTTGTGTAAATTGTAGGGCTTTAAATAGGGCCACGGTGTTAGATAAATTTCCTATACCTATGATAGATGAACTATTGGATGAACTATATGGCTCAAAAGTGTTTTCAAAGTTGGATTTAAAATCTGGTTACCACTAGATCAGGGTGAACCAAAAAGATGTGGAAAAAACAGCTTTTAGGACACACCATGGATACTATGAGTTCCTGGTGATGCCTATTGGGCTCACTAATGCCCCTGCCACTTTCCAAGCCTTGATGAATAGGGTGTTTAGCAAGATTTTGAGGAGGTTTGCGCTATTATTTTTTGATGATATATTGGTCTATAGTAAGACTATAGAAGACCATGTAGACCATTTGAGAGAAGTGTTGGAGTTATTACGGAAGAATCAATTATATGCAAATATGAAGAAGTGTGTGTTTGCTAAGTTGGAGCTTGAATAATTGGGGTATGTTATCTCAGGAAAAGGGGTTTCAGCTAATCCAAACAAAATCCAAGCGATGTTGGAGTAGCCTAGACCTAAAAGTGTCAAGGAGTTAAGAGGATATTTGGGGCTGACCGGGTACTACAAGAGGTTCGTGAAGGATTATGGGAAGATTGCTGCCCCGTTGACGCAATTATTGAAAGAGGACGGGTTCAAATGGTCGGAGGAGGCTGAAATTGCATTCCAATAGCTGAAGTCTGCTATGTGTTCATTACCAGTTTTGGCTTTACCCAATTTTCAGCAACCATTCATTTTGGAGATTGATGCATTTGGTATCGGTTTGGGAGCAGTGCTGATGCAAAATGGTAGGCCTATCGCATATTACAGCCAATCCTTGTCACCTAGAGCCCGTGGAAAATCAGTCTACAAGAGGGAGCTCATGGCAATTGTCCTTTCGGTAAAGAAGTGGAGACCATATCTGCTGGGCCAACAGTTCATCATCAGAACTGACCAGCAGGGTCTTAAATATTTACTTGAGGTAAGATTGATTGCGGTGGACCAACAGAAGTGAGTCACCAAATTGCTGGGGTATGATTTCAGGGTGGAATACAAATCAGGAAAGAGCAACAAGGTTGCAGATGCCTTATCAAGGTGGGGGGAGTTAGTAGACTGCCAAGTCATGGGGAATTTCTCAAGGGGTTAACATATCTGAAATCTTGCAAGAGGTAGAAGAGGACGATCAATTGAAGGCTTTGAAGACTGAAATTTCCAAAGATGCCTCAAGTAAGCTACCTTTTGCCTTGGTACATGGTAGATTAACGTACGATGGAAGGTTAGTGCTTAGTAGAAATTCCAAATATATTCCACTTCTTTTACGGGAAGCACATGAGTCTCATTTAGCAGGACATGGGGGAACCTTGAAAACCTATAAGAATTTGGCAAAAAAGATTTATTGGGAAGGGATGAAGAAACAAGTAGCTATGTATGTAGCCGAATATGCTACTTGCCAACAACAGAAATATGCAGCTTTAACCCCTGCGAGACTACTGCAACCATTGCTGGTCCCTAACCAGATTTGGGAGGATTTATCTCTTGATTTTGTAGAAGATTACCGAGATCGGGGGTTATGACACTATCCTAGTAGTAGTGGACAGATTGAGTAAATTTGCTCACCTTGTGCCTTTGAAACATCCCTTCACTGCAGGGACTGTGGCAGTGCTTTTCACTAAAGAGATTGTACGACTCCATGGTATTCCGAGGTCGCTAGTGTTAGATAGGGACAAGGTCTTCTTGTGCAAATTGTGGGAGGAGTTGTTTAGGCTAGCTGGCATTCATCTAAACCGAAGCTCAGCCTACCATCCTTTGTCGGATGGTCAAACTGAAGTCACTAACAGGACAATAGAGGCCTATCTTCGCTACTTTACTAGAGATAAGCCTCTTCAATGGTATAAATGGTTACATTGGGTGGAATACCGCTATAATACCTCATTCCACTCCTCCTTAGGGACTTCGCCATTCAAGGTGGTTTATGGGAGAGAACCACCACCAATTTTAAGATATGGAACACAGAAAACGGTGGTGGCTCGTGTGGAGTAGATGCTGCAAGATAGAGATGCCATGATAGAAGAGTTGAAGAACCATTTGGTGACAGTTCAGTAGTATATGAAGACAAGGGCTGATGTGCACAGAAGGGACATTGAATTTGCAGTTGGAGATAGTGTGTATTTGAAGTTAGCCCCTTATAGGCAGCAATCTTTAGCTAAAAGAGTGAATGAAAAGCTGTCTCCTAAATTCTATGGGTCATTTTTAGTCATACGAAAGGTGAGATCAGTGGCTTATGAACTTGCCTTACGTCCAAAATCCAAGATACATCCAATATTTCATGTTTCACAGTTAAAGGCAGCTTGTAGACAACAACAGACAGCAAATTGGCCAAAGGATCTCAGTCCTAATCTAGAGTTATTCATCCAACCCTCAACTGTTTTGGGAGTGAGAACTGGGCTACAATCTAAAGTCAAGGAGGTTTTGATTTGCTGGGAGGGGTTACCGAATGAAGAAGCAACTTGGGAGTTGTATGACTTAATTGATTAACAATTTCCATCCTTCCACCTTGAGGACAAGGTGCAGCTGATTAGGGGGGGGGGGGATGGTAATGCTACGACCAATAGTCCAGAAATTAGATTCACTTATCAAAGAAGAAAGACCAAGGGCACTGGAGGGGTAGCTTTGTCAAATTAGGAAAGGGTCAAAGTTGTCTAAAGAGAGAAAAGAGTTAGTTAGCTGACAAAAGGGAATAAAATAGTACGGGATAGGGGAGGAGAGATCATCATGCATTCTGTTTTACGTATAGTTGAGCCAAACGGCTGGAGGAGCTAGGACCTCGAATTCTAGTGCATTATCCTTGTCATTTTACTGATCCTTAGTGATCAAGAAATATACATACATACCTTTCTGTCCATTGTTGTGCTTGTGTGTGCGGTTTGGATAGTAGAATATTGGCAGGTTCTATCAAGTTACTCTTCATCATGTTTCTCATTCATTTACCTAAAGCAATACATCAACGTATATTATTTCTTCTTATCATTAGAAATTCTTATGTGGACAATCCTGAGTGTTTTAACAAGGTCTGTTGTTTGGATTTGTAGGTTTTATCTTGATGGTAAACACCATAAGGCAAGTCTCTGGGGAAAAAGTGACCAAATACATGCTGAGAACTCATCTCCCATGGATAAGGTTTCAACTTCATTGCTGAAAGCAGAAAATGGGATGGATGAGAGTAAACATAGACTACCTGAAACTTGCAAAGTTGGTAAACCAAAGCCTCTTTCAGGGTATAATGGATCATGGTTTCAGAGAATACTTGATCCGGGAAGTGATATTGTGCTGCGGTGGAACAAGATCTTCCTTGTTACCTGCTTGATGGCGCTTTTTGTTGATCCTCTGTATTTTTACTTGCCGACTATAGGAGGGGATGCTAACACTTCATGCGTAGATACAGACTTCAGATTGCGAATTGTAGTTACCTTTTTCCGTACTATTGCAGATCTCTTTTACTTCTTACATGTGTTTATAAAATTTAGAACAGCTTATATTGCACCGAGCTCCCGTGTGTTTGGAAGGGGTGAACTTGTGATGGACCCAAAGAAGATTGCTCGGAGGTACTTTAAAACTGACTTCTTTATTGATTTCATTGCCACTCTGCCTCTCCCTCAGGTATATTTCTTCAACTCGATAATGTTACAACACAAAATTCACACCCTTTCAATATGAATCTTTGAATTATCTGGCCAATGTAAAGAATTCACAGTTACTTCTGATTACTTACAGATAGTCATCTGGTTGATCATACCAGCAGCAAAAAGTTCTGGGTCTGACCACAACAACAATGCTCTTGCTTTGATTGTTCTGATTCAATATATCCCCAGATTGTATCTGATTTTTCCATTGAGCACTCAAATTGTTAAGGCAACTGGAGTGGTGACTAAGACAGCTTGGGCAGGGGCTGCGTACAATTTGCTTCTATACATGTTGGCTAGTCATGTACACTTTTTTGTTATGCCTTTCCTGTTGTCGACCACCTGCTTGTTCTAGTGCAAGAAGTTAAAAAGTTTCCTCTTTTCTCTTAATGCAGGTTTTGGGTGCAGCATGGTATTTGCTATCACTTGATAGGTATGCATCTTGTTGGAAATCAGCATGTAGAAAAGAGAAGGATCAACTCGTATGTCTCCCCAAATATCTTGATTGTGGTGCTTTTGATCATGATGATCGGAAGATGTGGGCAAACAGTACCAGTGTTTTCAGCAACTGCAACCCCAACAACAATATCAGTTTTGACTATGGCATATTTGAACTTGCAATGACGAAAAATGTCGTCTCCTCCAAGTTTCTTGAGAAGTATTTCTATTGCTTGTGGTGGGGTCTACAGCAGCTAAGGTATTCTTTGACTTCCAATCAATAGAATCATCAATCCTTAAGATTGGCTTCGTCTATTGTTTTAATCTCTCCTTTTTTTTAAAGCCCATGTGATGTGAAAAAAAAAAAATTGTAGCTGTAACCAGGTGCCATCAATTACTATTCTTTGATGGTAAGGTCGTCTTGGAATTCTACATCATAACAAATAAGAGTTATTATACTCTTTTTATCTTTTTGCTAGTTGTAGAGTAGTTAATATTATTCATGGATTTCCATTGAATTCTTGATGAAAGACCAAAAAGGAATTAAGAGCCTGAATGCTGGCCAGCTAAATGAAGAGCGAGAGAAACAGAGCATTATATGAGATCTACAACGAGTTGAGCCAACGTGTAGTTCAACTGGTTGAATTCATGCTTCTCTGAGCTTTAGGACACCTACAACTCTTTCAGTGTTGATAGCATTTGTGCAATCGTTTTGCTTAAGAAATTTGGAGAGAGAGTTTTTGGTGACATCTAATTATGGCTAACAGCTGATATCTTTTGCCACCTTAATTTCAGTTCATATGGGCAGACTTTGGCGACCAGCACATACATCGAGGAGACTTTATTTGCAATACTCATTTGCATCTTTGGTCTGGTCCTGTTTGCTCATTTGATTGGAAATATGCAGGTATTTTCCAATTTAGTCAGCTGAGAACCAAAGGGGAATCTATATCCTTGCTTTTGTTTTTTGTTGAAAGAAAAATGATTTTCGTATAAAGCTTGAAGCTTTTAAAAGATTACAAATTTTTTTGGTAGACATACCTTCAATCTCTCACTGTGAGACTTGAGGAATGGAGGCTTAAGAGAAGGGACACAGAGGAGTGGATGAGACATCGCCAACTTCCTGAAGAACTCAGAAATCGAGTTAGACGATTTGATCAATATAAGTGGGTTGCTACTCGTGGAGTTGATGAGGAATCTATCCTACTTGGCTTGCCCTCTGATCTTCGCCGTTATATTCAACGCCACCTTTGTTTAGACCTTGTCCGACGTGTATGTATCTACTGTTATATTGAATGTTTTCTTGTTGCTTAAGGAAACCCTTGAAAATTTTAGATTTATGCAATGAGTAAACACTAGCAAATTGAACTTAAGAGGCTTAATTATACAAACATCTTAATGACTTCTTGATAAACTTGCAGTCTCGAATATTTCTAGGAATATAACCAAATCATGATTGTTATTACAATTAAAGACTTTTTCTCCTGTCTAAGCTGTCTGATGAGCTTTTCGCTTCTGTAGTATTTTGAATCAGATATTTCTTGTTAGTCTATAGCCAAGAGTCGGAACTCCTCATTACTTTGTTTTAGTATTTCCATCAAACTTGATCCAACTCCTTTGCTTCCATGAGATACAGGCTCTTGACCGTCCTCATAACCCTCTGGCTTTCTTATGCAGGTACCCTTCTTTTCACAAATGGATGATCAGCTACTTGATGCAATATGTGAGCGTATAGTATCTTCTCTGAGCACTGCAGGTACTTACATTGTTCGTGAGGGTGACCCGGTAACCGAAATGTTATTTATAATACGAGGCAGATTAGACAGTTCTACTACAAATGGAGGCCGTACTGGTTTCTTCAACACCATTACATTGAAACCTGGAGACTTTTGTGGGGAGGAGCTATTGGCATGGGCTTTACATCCAAAATCCTCTCTCAACCTGCCTTCTTCAACTAGAACAGTCAAGGCTTTGAATGAAGTTGAAGCTTTCGCATTGAGAGCTGAAGATCTCAAGTTTGTTGCAAACCAATTCAGACGCCTCCATAGTAAAAAACTGCAGCATACTTTCCGTTATCACTCCCACCATTGGAGGACATGGGCAGCCTGCTTCATACAGGCTGCTTGGAGGCGGCATAAGAAAAGGACAATAGAGCATAGTCTCACGAAGTCAGAATCTTTTCCGTACGTGGACACTGAGGCTGATGAAAGAAGGGGACAAGAAACTTCAGATGGTTCCAGTCATTCTCACACAAAAATGAATCTTGGGGTGACAATACTAGCATCAAGGTTTGCTGCAAACACAAGGAGAGGAGCTCAAAAAATCAAAGATATGGAGATGCCAAAGTTACAAAAGCCTGAGGATCCTGACTTTTCTGATGATGATGACTAACTTATTTTAATCAGGATAGGGTATTTGCTACTACAAAAACTATCTGCATTGGATCAATTCCGTGTTCTTATTAGAAAACCTTCTCCGAACTAGAAATACTGACCAATTGATCTCATTTAACTATAGGCAAAGAACCTAACGGGGAAAACAGATGGTTTGGTTATATATTATGTGCAACGGTATTTTCCAAAGCTGTATCTTGTGTACTAACCCTCTCTGATTTGAGCTATGATCGATGGGTTGTTTATTTGTCAATTTTCTTATTCAAGTTGAGATTTCAAATTAAGAGGAAGATGACCCAATGCGAAGTGATAAACTCTATTTTGGCATTTATATTACATATCAAACATGACCTGAGACATTGGTAATACTTTTTTTAAAACGAAAGAAAGAACTTGCAACAGTTATCTTTTGGATGCTTATTGGATAAAATTTTAGATTGACACAATAATTTGCAAATCAAGTCAATTGAGTATTTCGCATTAGGTAAGTCCTATATGACAGACTTGATCTAGAGAGGATAGATAAGGAGAATTAAACACAAGACATTCTACTAACTCGACCACTCCTTAGGAGGTGACTATAATGAGGAGGTGCCAAATACAGCAAGAATAAAGGTTGCCAGCTTCCTACTTCCTAATGTAACGAGTCCTTAATTGATACAAATGGATTTTGGAGTCATCTTCAATACAGCAGTATGTACAAGCTACAGCCTAAATATACCAGACAAGGTAAATTTATACAATAAGCATTGAAAGCTGGTTATAGCTATGCACTCAAAATATTGAAGCCTATATCCATCGAATAACCTCAGGTTCAGGGGTTCAGGGTCAGTACTTGTCTAGGTCATAGAACTCTATATTCTTGTACTTTTGGGAGATTATTTCTGCTTGAACTTTTCTTGCAGTGTCTGTTGCACAACCAACAAGAATAAGGACAGAAGTGCCTGCGAATCCACGAAATGCAGTCAAGTGTGTGGTTTGCTCAATAACAGCAGGACCGGCTGCCAGGATAGCCAAAAATGCTGAACCTAGAACAGATATCCGACTAAGAACCTAAAATATAACCAAGGAAATGTGAGTTAAGTATAGCAATGATGTCAAACATGTGATGATTTTTTATGTTGGAACTTGATACTATGAATAATTCTACATGGAACTTGAAGATGAAGACTAACAATACCAATGATTGGGCAGAAAAAGGAAGAGATCACTTTACCGTTTTAAGAAATGTGGCTGTACTTTTACCCGGTCGGACTAATGGAATTGATGCACCTTGCCGCTTTAACTGTTCACTCACATCATCGGGATCCAATTGTAGAAAGGTGTAGTAATAATTGAAAAAGGCGATTAATAAGATATTGGTAGGAAGATAAAACGAACCTGCATATGTCCTACCTCGTTATGGAAATCTTCAAATAGCAAAAGTATGCAGCCAAATGCAAACTGTTGACAGAATAAACTAACATTGAATTCTTTATTACCACTCTCTTTTCTCTCAATTCCATCTTCACTCATTTTCCAAAATTTCAGTCAATTCTGTAGATTATGCCATGAGAATTCCACCAATGGAACTGGACTGAAGGATGAATCAAGCAATTATTCATTCCCTTACCAAATATAACCCATGAATATATCCTCTAATAATGGAGACAACGAATCTAGAGGACAGAAAGAGACTAGCCTGGTAACCTTGTACTGGATAGGATTGGGTACCGAGCATAGCTGATGCTCAACAGTTAACAAACTTATGCAGTAAGACAATGCCTAAAATTAGCTCCAAAGAAAATTAATTTGTAAATGATAAAACGTTTTAGAATTTATCAATGGATGCAACTGGTAGAGACTTCTCACCTCCTGGGTTAAGAGCCAATGCAGCCTTCTTCAAAGCAGATATTCCAGTGAACCGAGCAAGAGTGCCAGGAAGAGCCAATGTTGATGTAGAAAATATTATTGGCATCACTCCTGAACTATTTACCTATCCAATTTAATATTGTAAGAAAAATAAAATGACACTAATTAAATGTCTGGTAAGCCACAAGCAAATATAATTTCATATACTGTACAATGACGTAGTAACAAAAACTCCAAACAAGATGTTAATTTTATAACACCCTTACGACAACTTGTATTCAAGGAAATGGCATAACAGAACACTCAAAAGATGTATTGGTGACAAATACTGTTTAAACACATTAAAGATTTTGAACTCTTAGGGTTTGAAGAGAAACAATAGCAAGATTCTGAGAATGCAAACCTTGAAGGGCAGGTAAGCAGATTTTTCAAGCCCAACACTTCTGCTAGCATATCTTGAGGCGTAATTTAGTGGAATCTTTCTCTCTGCTTCCTGAAATACAATAAGTTACAACATTTCTTTTTGTTCAAATGCTCAGGTTCTGGGGTTAAACAAGAAACAATTACCTGAACATACACAATGCCAAGAACTAACAAGAAGAATGAGATAAGGATGGTAACAAGTCCAACATAGTTACCATCCTGATATGCCTGTGCCACTGTCCGACCGAGAGATGCGGGTAAGTATGAGATAATGCTTGTGAATATCAAAAGTGATGTTCCATTTCCGAGTTTTAGATCAGAAATTCGTTCCCCGATGTATGATGTAAATACAGATCCAAGTGTCAACAAAGTTACAGATGACAGAACCCACTCTGTGCTGAAGTCGTTGACATATGGACGAAGATAAAGAACCTGGCCAAGTGCCTGCCATAAGAAGTAAAATAGTCAAAGGTGCAGCCAAAAGAGAGCTCAATGTTCCAACGTTACAAATGCACTATTAGTGAAAGATATGCTTGAATGGGATGGCTAAGCTCACTGCTAACTTTCTCAGAATCTCTTAACATGTAACATGAACAGCGTTACTATCTAACAACCCAAATGGAAGCCAATCAAGGTGAGGTGTCTTTGTTCAAGAAAGTTGACTTGATATTAAACTGAAATAGATTGAGTAGCTCACAACATGTACAAAACCAATGAGTAGCTCACCTGCACTATTGCAAACCCAACTGATGCATAGCGAGTATACTGAAGAATCTTTTTCCTTCCTGCCTCACCCTCTCTTTTCTGAAGATCTTGCAATTTAGGATAAATTTGGGCAAGAAGTTGAAAAACAATCTGAGCATTGATAAAGGGAACAATACCAAGAGAGCATATCCCAAGTCTACCAATGCCTCCTCCAGAAAATGAATCCAAAGTGCTTAATAAGCTATTCTGATCCAAGTTTCCAGCAAAAGCCTCACGATTTACCCCACCGAGAGGTATGTATATTCCAAGACGGGATAAAGCCAAGAACCCCAGAAGCTTGAGAAACTTTCCTGGAAGTGGACCTTTAAAGAAGTCCCCAAAATCAATGGAACTGTCCTCAATTGCAGCTGCAAGTGTGAAAACATTCTGTTCAATGCTAAGAGCTGCAATTCAAATTTGCAATTGCAATACGTTCAAGCAAGACAATCAAGCCAGAATTGCACCTGCAACTCCCCGAGCTGAAGATTTATCCCTTTTTGTACTTGAGTTGCTGTCAAGTATTGGTGACAAGAAAGCTAGAACACCATCCCAAGCAGTATTTAGACAAGAATGTGCATCTGAACTAATACCCAGTGGATCAAAAACTGAGCCCTCAAAACTGAGAACAACAAAAGTCAGCCAGAGATAATATTGATGCCATTGCAAAGTAAGAAGGCATCTGCACACTTTATGTAAAAGAAACAGCATTGATTGCATCATCTGATCATAAAAATATAATACTAAGGCTTCAACATCCTAAAAACTTATTCATGGTCCTTACAAAGCAAAACAAAGTAGAAGAACCAATTTTACATCAGGTAACCTGATGGAAGTTCAATTTCTGAATTTGTCTCTTAGCCGGAACAAAGCTATATGATAGCATCCAATTTTTCCAACAAAGTTCATGAGTTGGACATAAGTGGACTTAGGGTTATGAAAATCCATGCGCAGAAACTGGTCATATTGTATGTGCCAATTGGGACTCAACTGATCCATTTACCAAATAACATCACATGCATTTATTGGGGCTGCAGTGTATAGCAAACCTTTGGAACTTGAGGAATGATGGAATACAGTAAAATAGACAACATTTGATTTGAATGACTCTTGAGTGGAAATATCACAATAAGTTCAGTTATGCCTACTTAAAAATAAGAATTACAGGACATATATGGTGTGAAGCTAAATAAAAGTTGGACCTGGTATGAGGGAGCCTAGAGGAGATTATCAAATAACTCCACATCACGGTGATGAGTTTATATTTGATATTTATTGTCTTGTACAACAACAATCAGCAATTTCAAAGTGCAAAAAGAAAAATCTTTTCTTGAGGGAAGTAAGCCTGATAATTTTGAGAGCATATTCTCCATCAATATGAATCAAAAGCTCAAAGGGATTAAGCAATCATAATTTATAAAACTGTCCCTAAAAATAGCACTTCTGATCCCATTAACAAAATTCTAAAAACATTTTGCTTACAAACTCCATTTTGGGAAATTACTATGGTCCTAAATTCATCTATTTGAATAAATAATCCAGACATTAATCGTGCAGGAATTCCTATGGTAAATACTGATAGCAAGCAACAATTTTCCAAGAGAAAGAAAGAAAAACAAGCACTTTACAAACGGTTAACCTTATAGCAAAACAAAAGCCTATATAATGCAACAACTCTAGGGAAAGAACCAACAGAGACGGCTCAGAGAGGTCCACAATTCACATAGTAATCACTATTAGAGAAAGAAGAGACTAGAAATTGAAAATTCTGAAAAGGGTTATTGCATAATTACCCATTGGAGTTAGGAGCGGTGTTCCATGGCTTAGAAGTGGCAGTAGTTTTAATTTGGGGAGACGAAGCAGCTCTGCGGGGTAAGGTTTTAAGCAGATAAGAGGGTCTGGTAAAAATGTGATTAGAAGTTGGTGATGGAGACGAGTGATTGAAGGAAGACACGGAGGAGCAGAAGCAAGCAGCTGCAGCTTCTTTCACAGTTAACAACATTATCTCTTCCAAGTCAGTGAACTACCGCTCCAAGTACAGGAACACAGTTCTCGTACACACGAGACTTTCAGAATCGGAGTTTTTTTTAATATAATTATTATCTTGTGATATAAACTATAAAGGGATAGTTCTTTATTCTCTTAAATTTTGATTAACAAATAATGAAAAAATACAATTAATTAAACATTTCTTACACGAGGATTAGACTAGTTTTTAAATTTAAATCAAACTATTAAAATTTAATTTAAATCAATAATTTATTATAATTTACTTAAATTATTAATTTAATGCAAGTAAAGCGTAAAAATTAAGTTAAAATACATTTTTAACTTAAATTTAGAAGAAGCATTATTTTTTGAAAATTAAAATACTCTTTAAAAAACTTAGGAAATTTTAAAAATTAAGTATTTTTAAAAATACATGTGAAGTTTTTTTTAACTCTTTATATTATTTAATTATTTAATATTAGAAAATATGGACTATAAGATATTTGGTCTTTTCTTAGGGCTTTTTAGTTCCAAGATGGACTTAATACTGAAGTGGGTTAGATCGCTCAAGTATTTGTGGGTTAGGCCTTTGAAGCAAGCTGTACGCCCAATGAACACCTCATGGCTTTGGTCTCCCTTAGAGACGAAACTTGTAAAATGAAACCAAAACCCCACATATCAGAAAATCTGTCTCTAGGTCTAGGGTGGGTGGTGACGAGTGTTATTATATTAGAGCCAAATTGGGTCATTTTCTTCTTACTCGTAGATTGGGGCAACTTGTCCAAAGTAACCGAAAAGCTTCAATCATATTTTGGTCTGCTGGTAAAGGCTGGCATTAGATCCCTATCAAGACATAGAGAAGACAAAACATATACAGCTCAATGTCATCAAATGGATCCTACATGTACCATACTTTATAGGTTCACAAGATCTTAGCTCTCAACTTACAAGGAAACATATATGTATTAGAGATATAAAAAGTAAAAGTTGGATTAACGTGAAAAACTAGTTTAAGAAAATTCAAAAGATTTTTTAATTTTAAAATTTTTTGAAGAACAACTCTTTATAATTTTCAATTTTTCAAAAAAATCTTTTTTTAAGAATCCTTTTTAAAATATGACAAAATACATGAGATGTAAATACCACACATATAACAATCAAAAGCAGCTTATATGGTGATCCAATTCAACTCTTAAATTCGAACTAAACTAATCAAATTCGACTCAAACTAATAATATATTATAATTATATTAATTATAATAAATTTAAATTTAAAAACTTAACAAAGTTGTCATATTAGTAATATTTGATTGATTAATTTAATTTTTAATTTATAAGAAAGAGTTTTTTAAAATTTTAAATTCTTAAATTTTCTTAACCTATAAAAAAGGTTCATTTCTTGAACCTAAAGAAGCACCCCTTTCTCAAATCTCTCAAATACTCACGAGTCACGAAGGGTGCAAATGGCTAAAGGAAGTTGTTCACTACATTACCATCTTTTGTTTTGGGTTTTAGCTTTTTGCTCTTTGTAAAAGCACTGTCCAACTTTTTTCTACACCCCCCCTACTTTTCATGATGAGGAATGGTTGAGATCTCTACTTCAGTGTTGGTATTTTATAATGTATGAGGCGTTATCCTCACACCTTTTCACGAGAATAAGATATCCATGGCTCTAAAAAGTAGGCATCAAATTGAGGGAGTTTTATAATACTAGCCTAACGAGTAGGCATCCCATAAATAACAAATAGAATTTTAAATTAAAATATATATTTTATAATTCATAAAATATATTTTTAAACAGATAATCTATAAAGTGGTCAAAAGTTCTCGAAGACTTATCAAGTCAATCAAGTAGTGAAAGTAATCCCAAATGACTTGAGGCAAAGGAAAGTTGATTTGATTTGATTAAAATAACAAACATGATTTTATGATTTAGGGAACAGACAAGCATGGTGCTATGGAGCTAAAAGCATGCATATCTACTAAAAAGATAAGCAAGAAGGCATCTTCTGGTTTGTCATCTACTTGCTTCATGTCACTCAACCACAACACCTTACATTCTCCTTATATTGTTGTTTACTGATTAAATAATTAATCAATCAAGAATCCCTTACTTTATGTTCTTGTCGTCATCCATTGCAAGCAAATGTAACAAATAAGCAAGAAGACATCACTTAACCTTTTTCCGTTGGAAGTTATGAGCCATGTTGGCTCAAACGATTACCAAACCCTTATCGTAAATAATAAAGGAATATAAAGAAAACGTAAGAGTTCAGATGTCAGCTTCTACTTTTTAAAAGCAGTGGAAGACTTTGATGGTTTTCTTCAAAGACAATCTTTTTCTTTTTGAAGGGTTTAGGTACACCCAAGTCGGACCTACACCCTATTTTGTTGCGAGAGACACAGTTGTGGAGGGCTAACAGTTCAGCAGACAAACATTACTGCGACGAAGAAAGAGTTTGCCGCGGCGAAGAACATGGATT